>CM039679.1:186780494-187007994 GCA_022537955.1 Schmidtea mediterranea | reverse complement strand
AAAAAAATTTGTTAGATTTTTTAAAATTTTAAGATTGTTAGGTAATTGTTCTAGGTACTTGTTGAATAAAAATTAATGTATTTTATCAACAGCTCATAGTTTTTAATCGTACAATTTCTCTTCATTCCTGGAAATAATCGTAAATATTTAAATTATTCAGAAAATTGTCAATAACAACATAAATAATAGGTAACCAAATATTTTTAATACTAGTCAATTTTAGTTTTTAATTTAATTACAAATATAATAATAAAATCAAATAAATACTTGAATACATGAATCGAACAATTTCTTAGAACTGAACACGTATCGTATATTTTATTCAGATTCCAATAATATCATTAAAATTAACCAAAATCTTATTTTTATATTTTGAAAACCGTTAAGTCAATGAAAATGTATCGATTTCACTAAGTATCCATCTTTTGACATTGATATATAACCGAATAAATCCTCTTAAAATAAATTCCTCCTCTTGACCTATTGTTTCCCCTTAAAATAAAAAAAAAATCGACTCTCAACCAATCATTCCTCTTCAAATGTCATTTTTCACTCCATTATACCAACTATATTCATAATTTTTATAAAAGCCTATCAAGTAGATAATATTTACCTTTTGAATACCAATATTCATTCCAGTAAATTTCTTTAGAAATATTATAAATTACTCTCTTGACCAATCATTTTCCATCAAATAACAATATTTCCAGCCATATTCAATATTTTTCATAAAAACAAAATCATAAAAATACCAATTTAGATAATATTTACCCCTTAAAATAACAATATTTAACCAACCCAACCCCCTTAAAAATGACAACAAACTTGTTAATTGACTATTTCTCACTAAACTAAATTCCACTCTAGACCAATCATTTCCCATCAAATAACACTTACTCTTACCCTACCAACTATATTCATTATTTTTTATAGAAATCACCCTTTAAATAACGATATTTAACCGACTCAGTACCTTAAAAATATCAACAAATCTGTTCTTAATCGATTATTTCCCCTTAAAATATTATAAATTTTGTTCTTAGCCAATTGTTTCTCACTAAAATAAAATAAAATTCTCTTTAAATGACATTAATCTAAGCTATATTCATTATTTTCATAAAAAATCACCGACATATCGATATTCAACCGAATAAATTTCTTGAAATCCCCTTAAAATAGAATTCATCTCGTGACCAATCCTTTCCCCCTTAAAAGATCATAAATTCTCTTCTTAACAAATCATTTCTCTTTAAATGACAATATTTCCACTCTCTCAAAAGATTTACACACATATTGATATCTATCTGAACAAATCCCCCTAAAAATATTATAAATTCCTCCTCTATATTCTCCATTTAGAAAATATTTACCTTTGAACACAGATATTCAACCAACTTAACCCCTTAAAAATATCAACAAACTTGTTCTTAATCGATTATTTCCTTAAAATATCATAAAATTTACTCTTAACCAATCATTTCCATTGAAATAACATTTCCCCCAACTGCACCAATAATATACATATTTTTTAAAAACCTACAAGGTAAAATTTCTTTAGAAATCTATGTTTAACCGACTCTACTCCTTAAAAATTCATCATTCGAATCATATTTACTATATGTATTCAACCAATCAAATTCCCTTAAAATTATCATAAAAATTTGAATTTTACCAATAAAAATAAATTTTCTTTAAAGTATTACAAAATTGTTATCATCATTTTCCATCGAAAATCACCACAATTTTGTTCTGGCAACAATTTCAAGCAATTAAAAAATTCATCAAAATGACTAAAATCGAATAAAGTGTATGTTTCCCACATAAATTAAATTATTGTAAAATATATATCATATTGCTCATTAAAATTAATCAGTAAATCAAGTATAAATTCAATAAAAATTACCAGTCAACCATTAGAGATATATCAATGATTTTCATAACTATACTGATAACCACACTGAGCATCCCCTTAAAATTCTCTAAATTATACTACTTTTGTGATTGATATCCATGAAATCAATATTAGATTTGAAAATGAAAGTAATTATTGACCCCTTTATTTACACTGTAAAATCAATTAAAATTTTAGGTTTCACTAAAATATTTTTAAAATTAACTGATTTAATCAACTATTTAAATAGAACATAAAATTATAATTAAAATATCATTTACTATTCAAAATCTATCAGTCAAATTGGATTCTAATTGGTAAATAATTATCTTAAATAGATGTTTCATAAACATTTTGATCCTAAATTTATTTATTTATTTATTTTTATTTAAGATAATCCTAAAATCAAGTCTAATCTAATAAATTAGGAAGAAATTAATTGTTTCTAAAATTATAGATTTACCCTAATTTCTTCAATAATTTCATTAAAAACATAATCAAACCTTAAATCCATTAAAATTCAAAAGAAAACCATAAAATTCACAAAGATGATTAAAATTTACTAAAATAAATACCTCGTAAAACTAGATATTACTTAAATTATAATAAAATTTCCCTAAAAGCTCTAATTGATTTACATAGCCTAAAATTATTTTATTTTTGTCGAGTACAACCTAATCTATTGAAAGATGTAATTTATTTAGTTAAATTTTCATTGAAAATAACAAGTCAACAAATGGAATTTTAATTAGTAAAGATTATATTCTATAAAGAAAATTTTCAGTGAAGAAGTAATATTGGTGAGATAGTACATTAAGTGACTAAAATCGTTGAAATTACTGAAAACAGTGGGATAGCTAAAGATATCTACTAAATAGATGAAATATCAATTGATATCTTAATAACTTACAAGGGTAATATACTTTGAATGGAGAAAATATACATCGAAGAGAAAAATATTCGTTGAAGAGGAAAAAACATTCATTGAATAAAGAAAACATTAATTGAAGAGAGAAAATATTCATTAAAGAGGAAAGCAATCATTAAAGTGAGAAAATATGAATTGAAGCTAACAAATATTCAGTGAATCGAGAATTGCTTATAATAAATTAGACGGTAAATTTCTCAATAATGAGATGAAATATCAATTAAATATTTTGAAATACTTTAAACGGAGTCTGAATTATTCACTGATCAACAAATATACTTAAAAGATGAAAATATTCACTGAAAATGAATTGTACTTTAAGAGTGGATGAATTACTATTATATTCAATTAAAACTTTTTAACAATTGAGTAGATTTTGTCGGTTAATTATATTTAAATAGGGATATATATATATATTTTTTGATGGACACTTATTGACGGAGAAATAGTTATTAAAAACAATAACCGCGCGCGCGTATACTAATCCGGCGAATATATACAAATCCAACAAATATATTGATAAGCGTAATTGGGTGGGTAGAAAATCCAGTCTAGCCTTTGGCCATAATTTTGGAATCGATGACATTGCACAAGTATCGCACAGCCCCAGCTATCAGAGTACTACAGCCCAAGCTTTAACAGCTCCTATAGTGGTTTCAGTCGAGAAATTGACGTTTTATTTGATTGATATTTCATCTCATTATTGAGAAATTTACCGTCTAATTTATTATAAGCAATTCTCGATTCACTGAATATTTGTTAGCTTCAATTCATATTTTCTCACTTTAATGATTGCTTTCCTCTTTAATGAATATTTTCTCTCTTCAATTAATGTTTTCTTTATTCAATGAATGTTTTTTCCTCTTCAACGAATATTTTTCTCTTCGATGTATATTTTCTCCATTCAAAGTATATTACCCTTGTAAGTTATTAAGATATCAATTGATATTTCATCTATTTAGTAGATATCTTTAGCTATCCCACTGTTTTCAGTAATTTCAACGATTTTAGTCACTTAATGTACTATCTCACCAATATTACTTCTTCACTGAAAATTTTCTTTATAGAATATAATCTTTACTAATTAAAATTCCATTTGTTGACTTGTTATTTTCAATGAAAATTTAACTAAATAAATTACATCTTTCAATAGATTAGGTTGTACTCGACAAAAATAAAATAATTTTAGGCTATGTAAATCAATTAGAGCTTTTAGGGAAATTTTATTATAATTTAAGTAATATCTAGTTTTACGAGGTATTTATTTTAGTAAATTTTAATCATCTTTGTGAATTTTATGGTTTTCTTTTGAATTTTAATGGATTTAAGGTTTGATTATGTTTTTAATGAAATTATTGAAGAAATTAGGGTAAATCTATAATTTTAGAAACAATTAATTTCTTCCTAATTTATTAGATTAGACTTGATTTTAGGATTATTTTAAATAAAAATAAATAAATAAATAAATTTAGGATCAAAATGTTTATGAAACATCTATTTAAGATAATTATTTACCAATTAGAATCCAATTTGACTGATAGATTTTGAATAGTAAATGATATTTTAATTATAATTTTATGTTCTATTTAAATAGTTGATTAAATCAGTTAATTTTTAAAAATATTTTAGTGAAACCTAAAATTTTAATTGATTTTACAGTGTAAATAAAGGGTCAATAATTACTTTCATTTTCAAATCTAATATTGATTTCATGGATATCAATCACAAAAGTAGTATAATTTAGAGAATTTTAAGGGGATGCTCAGTGTGGTTATCAGTATAGTTATGAAAATCATTGATATATCTCTAATGGTTGACTGGTAATTTTTATTGAATTTATACTTGATTTACTGATTAATTTTAATGAGCAATATGATATATATTTTACAATAATTTAATTTATGTGGGAAACATACACTTTATTCGATTTTAGTCATTTTTGATGAATTTTTTAATTGCTTGAAATTGTTGCCAGAACAAAATTGTGGTGATTTTCGATGGAAAATGATGATAACAATTTTGTAATACTTTAAAGAAAATTTATTTTTATTGGTAAAATTCAAATTTTATGATAATTTTAAGGGAATTTGATTGGTTGAATACATATAGTAAATATGATTCGAATGATGAATTTTTAAGGAGTAGAGTCGGTTAAACATAGATTTCTAAAGAAATTTACCTTGTAGGTTTTTAAAAATATGTATATTATTGGTGCAGTTGGGGGGAAATGTTATTTCAATGGAAATGATTGGTTAAGAGTAAATTTTATGATATTTTAAGGAAATAATCGATTAAGAACAAGTTTGTTGATATTTTTAAGGGGTTAAGTTGGTTGAATATCTGTGTTCAAAGGTAAATATTTTCTAAATGGAGAATATAGAGGAGGAATTTATAATATTTTTAGGGGATTTGTTCAGATAGATATCAATATGTGTGTAAATCTTTTGAGAGAGTGGAAATATTGTCAATTAAAGAGAAATGATTTGTTAAGAAGAGAATTTATGATCTTTTAAGGGGAAAGGATTGGTCACGAGATGAATTCTATTTTAAGGGGATTTCAAGAAATTTATTCGGTTGAATATCGATATAAGTCGGTGATTTTTTATGAAAATAATGAATATAGCTTAGATTAATGTCATTTAAAGAGAATTTTATTTTATTTTAGTGAGAAACAATTGGCTAAGAACAAAATTTATAATATTTTAAGGGGAAATAATCGATTAAGAACAGATTTGTTGATATTTTTAAGGTACTGAGTCGGTTAAATATCGTTATTTAAAGGGTGATTTCTATAAAAAATAATGAATATAGTTGGTAGGGTAAGAGTAAGTGTTATTTGATGGGAAATGATTGGTCTAGAGTGGAATTTAGTTTAGTGAGAAATAGTCAATTAACAAGTTTGTTGTCATTTTTAAGGGGGTTGGGTTGGTTAAATATTGTTATTTTAAGGGGTAAATATTATCTAAATTGGTATTTTTATGATTTTGTTTTTATGAAAAATATTGAATATGGCTGGAAATATTGTTATTTGATGGAAAATGATTGGTCAAGAGAGTAATTTATAATATTTCTAAAGAAATTTACTGGAATGAATATTGGTATTCAAAAGGTAAATATTATCTACTTGATAGGCTTTTATAAAAATTATGAATATAGTTGGTATAATGGAGTGAAAAATGACATTTGAAGAGGAATGATTGGTTGAGAGTCGATTTTTTTTTTTTATTTTAAGGGGAAACAATAGGTCAAGAGGAGGAATTTATTTTAAGAGGATTTATTCGGTTATATATCAATGTCAAAAGATGGATACTTAGTGAAATCGATACATTTTCATTGACTTAACGGTTTTCAAAATATAAAAATAAGATTTTGGTTAATTTTAATGATATTATTGGAATCTGAATAAAATATACGATACGTGTTCAGTTCTAAGAAATTGTTCGATTCATGTATTCAAGTATTTATTTGATTTTATTATTATATTTGTAATTAAATTAAAAACTAAAATTGACTAGTATTTAAAAATATTTGGTTACCTATTATTTATGTTGTTATTGACAATTTTCTGAATAATTTAAATATTTACGATTATTTCCAGGAATGAAGAGAAATTGTACGATTAAAAACTATGAGCTGTTGATAAAATACATTAATTTTTATTCAACAAGTACCTAGAACAATTACCTAACAATCTTAAAATTTTAAAAAATCTAACAAATTTTTTTTTCAATTATTTTACAACTTAGTTAATTTAATTAACTGATAAGTACTAGTTTCTTTACGATTTGCTACTGTGTTGAAACTTTTTTTTTTTTTAAATTCGTATTCAAAGTACTAACAAATTTTATTAAAGATCTATCAAGACTTGTCAAAAACTTTGGTAATTTTAATAAGTATTACTCAATAACTACTATTTTCTTACCAATTTGCTGAAAGCTTTATTTTAAAATTTCTTCAAAGTAATAACATTATTTACAAATTAATCAGTTTTATCTCAAATTTAACAACTTTCTCACAACTTTAATCAAATTCTAATCCCACGATAATCATAAATTACGTGTATTTTCTTAAAAATTGTCCATAGTTTTTCTTATATCGGTAAAACAAACACACATATTTCAATCAAAAAACACGTGTGTATCATAAATTATTTACATTTTTCTTAACAATCTCAAACTTTACATAAATATTGAACTATTTTTATCATTTAACATATACACATTATTAGCCATAAAATAAATATTTCATAAATTGTTGAAAAATAACACATATTTTCATTAAAGTTTTTCCATAAACACTGTAACATATCGATGGTTTAACACACACATTTGAGCCATAATTAGTTTTGATATTTATTTGCACATATTTTCTTAAAATTATAGAATTTTTCTTTAACTTTTTACAAACATTTACAATTGTTCTATCCCTGTATACTATGAACCACAATTGAACAAACTTTTTCTATTCAATATTAATTCTATATACTTTGTTGAAAATTTATATAAAATAATAATGAAAAATAATAATAATAAAAACTTGTAATATTATTAATAATAATAAAAATAACAATAATAATAATAAAAATAATAATAATAATAAAAATAATAATAATAATAATAATAATAAAATTAAAATTAAAAAACATTAAAACACTACTTATAAGATAATAATAATAATAATAATAATAATAATAATACTAAAAGAATAAAAATTAAAGAACATTAAAACACTACTTATAAAAAATAAGTAGTATATTAAAATTATAAATGTTTAAAAATACTATGACATTGACCTACTTTTAAATGACCTTGAAATAATATTATGACTCATCCAATAACCTTGAAAATAATAATAATAATAAATATTAAAAACATTACTTATAAAAATAAGTAGTAAATTTATATTTAAAAATGACTAAAAATATTATGACTGAGAAAATTATAATAATAATAAAATTAAATTTAAAAACATTAAAACATTAGTTATAAAAATAAGTAGTAAATTTATATAAAAATGTTTAAAAATACTAAGACCTTGTGAAATTTTAAATGACCTTGACATACTTTGAAATGACTTTGAAAAAATATGATGAGTCATCCAATGACCTTGACAATAATAATAATAAAAACAATAATAATAATTATAATAATAATATTAATAATAACAACAATATTAATAATAATATAAATAATAATAATAAAAATATTAATAATAATATTAATAATAATAAAATTATTTCCTTATAATAGAAGTTTTATACATTAATAATAATAATAATATTATTAAAAATAATAATAATAATAATAATAAAAATAATAATAATAATAATATTATAAAAAGTTTTCAAAGTATTAATAATAATAAAAATAAGTAGTAAATTAAAATTTAAAAATGTTTAAAAATAATATGACCTCGAGAAATTTTGAATGACCTTGACCTACTTTTCAATGACCTTGAAAAATTATGATGAGTCATCCAATAACCTTGACAATAATAATAATAATAATAATAATAATAATATTAATAATAATAATAAAATATTAATTATAGTAATAATAATAATAATAATAATAATATTTATAAAACTTAATAATAAAATAGAATAAAATTTACAAATTTATAAGTATAATAATAAAAATAATAATAATAATAATAATATTAATAATAATAATAATAATAATAATAATAATAACAAAAATATTAATAATAATAATAATAATAATAATAAAAATATTAATTATAGTAATATTAATAATAATAATAATAATATTTATAAAAATTAATAATAAAATAGAATAAAATTTACAAATTTATAAGTATAATAATAAAAATAATAATAATAATAATAATAATATTAATAATAATAATAATAATATTAATAATAATAATAATAAAAATATTATAATAATAATATTAATAATAATAATAAAAATAATAAAATAATTATAAAAAACATTAATAAAAAAAAAGTAATAATAATCATAATAATAATAATAATAATAATAATAATAAAATCAAAATAATAATAATCATAATAATTATAATAACAACAGTAATAATAATAATAATAATAATATTAATAATATAATAATAAATAATAATAATAATAATAATAATAATAATAATAATAATAATAATAATAATAATAATAATAATAATAACAATAATAATAATAATAATAATAATATTTATAAAATTAATAAATAAATAGAATAAAATTTACAAATTTATAAGTATAAAAATAATAATAATAATAATAATAATAATAATATTAATGATAATAATAATAATAATAATAATAATAAAAATATTAATAATAATAATAATAATAATAATAATAATAATAATAATAAAAATATTAATTATAGTAATAATAATAATAATAATAATAATAATAACAACAATATTAATAATAATAATAATAATAATAATAAAATAATTTACAAACATATACTACTTATTTTTATAAGTAGTAAATTTAAATTTAAAAATGATTAAAAATAATATGACCTTGACCTTGAATGACCTTGACCTTGAATGACCTTGAAAAATAATAATAATAATAATAAAATAATTTACAAACATATACTATTTATTTTTATAAGTAGTAAATTTAAATTTAAAAAGTGTTTAAAAATTCCATGACCTTGACCTTGAATGACCTTGACCTTGAATGACCTTGAAAAATAATAATAATACTAATAATAATAATAATACTAACAATAATAATAATAATAATAACATAATTTACAAATATATACTACTTATTTTTATAAGTAGTAAATTTAAATTTAAAAATGATTAAAAATAATATGACCTTGACCTTGAATGACCTTGAAAATAGATGTACTTTTAAACATAGAAAAAATTTTGAAAAAATGATGAGTCATCCAATGACCTTGAATGACCTTGACCTTGAATGACCTTGAAAAATAATAATAATAATAATAATAATAAAATAATTTACAAACATATACTATTTATTTTTATAAGTAGTAAATTTAAATTTAAAAATGTTTAAAAATTCCATGACCTTGACCTTGAATGACCTTGACCTTGAATGACCTTGACCTTGAATGACCTTGAAAAATAATAATAATACTAATAATAATAATAATACTAACAATAATAATAATAATAATAACATAATTTACAAATATATACTACTTATTTTTTATAAGTAGTAAATTTAAATTTAAAAATGATTAAAAATAATATGACCTTGACCTTGAATGACCTTGAAAATAGATGTACTTTTAAACATAGAAAAAATTTTGAAAAAATGATGAGTCATCCAATGACCTTGAATGACCTTGACCTTGAATGACCTTGAAAAATAATAATAATAATAATTTACAAACATATACTATTTATTTTTATAAGTAGTAAATTTAAATTTAAAAATGATTAAAAATAATATGACCTTGACCTTGAATGACCTTGACCTTGAATGACCTTGAAAAATAATAATAATAATAATTTACAAACATATACTATTTATTTTTATAAGTAGTAAATTTAAATTTAAAAATGATTAAAAATAATATGACCTTGACCTTGAATGACCTTGACCTTGAATGACCTTGAAAATAGATGTACTTTTAAACATAGAAAAATTTTTGAAAAAATGATGAGTCATCCAATGACCTTGACCTACTTTTAAATGACCTTGAAAAAATTTGTACTTTTCAACATAGAAAAAATTTTGAAAAAATTTCGAAAAATATTCTATCTTTTTTGGTCCAGCGGTGACATAGGAAATCGTGTACTTTTAAACATAGAAAAAATTTTGAAAAAATTTCGAAAAATATTCTATCTTTTTTGGTCCAGCGGTGACATAGGAAATCGTGTACTTTTAAACATAGAAAAATTTTTGAAAAAATTTTTGAATGACCTTGAAAATATATGTACTTTTCAACATAGAAAAAATTTTGGAAAAAAAAAAAAAAAATTTGAATGACCTTGACCTACTTTTAAATGACCTTGAAAAAATTTGTACTTTTCAACATAGAAAAAATTTTGAAAAAATTTCGAAAAATATTCTATCTTTTTTGGTCCAGCGGTGACATAGGAAATCGTGTACTTTTAAACATAGAAAAAATTTTGAAAAAATTTCGAAAAATATTCTATCTTTTTTGGTCCAGCGGTGACATAGGAAATCGTGTACTTTTAAACATAGAAAAAATTTTGAAAAAATTTCGAAAAATATTCTCTTTTTTGGTCCAGCGGTGACATAGGAAATCGTGTACTTTTAAACATAGAAAAATTTTTGAAAAAATTTTTGAATGACCTTGAAAATATATGTACTTTTCAACATAGAAAAATTTTTGAATGACCTTGAAAAAATTTGTACTTTTCAACATAGAAAAAATTTTGAAAAAAAAAAAAAAAAAAAAAATTTGTACTTTTGGACTTAGCGCGAAAAAATTTTTTCCGGGGGGGTGGGGGAGGGGTATGTGGTCCAGCGGTGACATGGTCTAGCGGTGACATATCTATCTACTACTATAAAAACCTCGATGTCCATTTTGTAGTAAATCCTTTTTCAAATTTATTTTTGTATTTAAATATTCTTACACTGTCACCAATTTTAAAGTTTGGTTATTGTAAAAAAATTTTGTGTATTTATTTCTTTTATACTATCTGGATTTTCACTTGCATTTAAAGGTGTTGTTTGTATAGAACTACGTGCACTATTATAATATTCATTAACCACTTTTTGCAGTAATTCATTATCCCATTTATGTTTTCAAATAGCAGTAAAATATTTACAAATTTTTATTTTTATTGTTCTATTTAATCTTTCAACTACTACTGCTTTTTCTTCGTTTTCTGATGAACATAATTTAATATCATTTTCTTTTAAAAAACTTGTAAAAACTTTGCTGTAAAACTCTATTCCTTTATCGCACCATAAATATTTTGGAATTCTTTGATGTGTTTCAAATATATTTTCAAAGGTTTGTGTAATATAATATCCTGTTTTATTTTCTAGACATGTTGCAAAAGCCAATCTTGTATATAAATCTATGACCAGGTGTCATCTTTATCATCTTTACTTTTAAAAACTTGCTATTTTTTCTAAATTCATGTAATTCGTTGGCGTATTTTATTTGGGATTCCGTTGGAGTTAATAAATAACGGTTGATTGAATTTCCATGTTTTACTTGTTCAAGAATATTTTTCTTGGCTACATTTTTTGCTACCCTTGATAGTCCACCGCTTATGACAATACTTGCCTTCATTTATAATTTAACTAAAGCTCTTTGAATTTTTTCAGCAAAAGTTGAATTTTCAATTTGATTAAAATCCGGAATTAAATTAACATCAGCTAAATGTCGATATCTAATATCTTCGTTTTTATAAGCAATATCATGTTTTAAAGCAGCTTTATCAACACGATTAATTGGTTCTTCTCCAGAATTTGGAATATTGTTTTCATCAAGTCTAATATTAAGCCTAGACCTTGGATCCGTATAGGAATGCGAAAATGTGTTTCACAAGGATATTTTTCTGTTGTAAAAGGTTTTATTAAATTTGAAATTTTTTTTGAAGATTGAAGATTTCCTCCGGAAGATGGTGTAGCCCGATCACCTCCGGATTTTTCAAAAGCAAATCTTCTTTCTAAAGGTTTAGTCTTGTCAATCGCTATAGGTTCAATCTTGTTAAATGAATTCATCAAATGTTTTTAATTACAAAAGGGTCTGCTTTGTGGTGTGTTGTAATTTTACAATTACAAACATCACATTTCCAATGAGATTTATTTTTTTATATATAATAGACAAATTTTGTATCTCATCACCTAGTATATTTTCAATTATTGTAATCTTACCCCAATGTAGTTTCATTTCAATCTTCTTTTCTTCAAGAATTAACATGTATAGTTTTGCTTTGAAACCAGAATCTTTTGTAAAATGAAGAGTAACATCAACATTATTTATAATTAATCTATCTTCTTGATCTGAAACATTTAGACAAAATATTGAATATAAGTTTAATTGAATTTAATTGAATTATTTAATTGAATTTGAATTGATTTTAAATAGTTTGTTTCTATCTTTTGAATAAATAAGTTGCTGTTTTTTTGAAAATATATTTCTGAATCCTTGAATTCAATTAAAACATATCTTGGTCTATATGCAAGATTTGCAACCTTTAGGAACATACGGAACCTTCATTCATATCAATTATGCAATAAATTATATTTAAATAATTTAAACTTATAAGTTTATTTGTGTTTAATCTTTGGATTATTTTCAGAATGAGGATTTAAAGTGCATTCAAGAATATGCAATTAGTAGTGGAATATAAGCCCGCTACCCCACCAGCCCGCTGGGACAAGGACATATACCCCACCCGTAAAAATTTTTTTTTACAAGTTTACAAGTACAAATTTTTGTAGGACAAAGACAATGACACATCAAAATGTTCTCAAGGTCACTGGATGAGTCATCATATTTTTTTCAAGGTCATATTATTTTTAAAAATTTTTAAACTTAAATTTAATACTTATTTTTATAAGTAGTGTTTTTATTATTATTAGTAGATAGATGTGTGCCACCTGGTCCACTTTTTGGTACTCCTCCTATAACTTTTTTACATAAACACAACAATTATAAAAAAAATAATGAATACATAAGGTATACATTTATTAATTCAATGAACAGTTGGATGAGCTGTTGGATGATCTTTTTGATAGGCTATTGGAAGAGTTGTTGGATGTTCTGTTGGATGATTTGTTTGATATACTGTTGGATGTGCTGTTGGACAATCACGTGAGAAATTATTATCTTTATTCATTACTAGTCTCTATCATATAATGACCGTATGCCAGACTTACATTCTTTTCTACCCAAACCCTTTTATCATCTTTGTTTGATAGTGCAACCTTTGAAGTTTTGGTGATTGTTTGTTCCTATTCTAAATTGAGGTACAGAAAAGATAGTGTTTTTCTCATAACACTCCTTATATGAATTATGGGTTAACTCTGTATCCTTTAATGTCACTCCCTTAGCCTTTAGACATTTCGATTTACCTAACAAGCTGTAACATTTAAGTGTAAGGAATACCCACCCATCATAACCTTCACCCTTAATTTCGTCCTTAAATTTACCAATGACCGAATCAAGAATTTTAGAATAAAATGGATGAGTAGCTGGATAATTAGATGTATCCAAAAGATTGTCAATCACCATTTCAGACAAAAGAATATCCAGTTTACAATTTTTAATCTCCAAGAAGAAATAGTTCGTATCTCCAGCAACTATATTAATCTCACAATTAAATTGTCGTCGGTATTTTTCCAAGTTCTTATACTGAAGCTCGTACATTCGAAGTTTCGACAAGTCAAGCACCGATTGTCCTATATAACTCGGTCGATCTAATCATACCGAGTCAGGATTTAACAAAGCAGCAATTAAATCATCAGCAATTATGATACTTCTTTAAAAAGTTTGTTTGGAAGCGTATGTAATCATCTACTTTTCTGTATTACATAATCTTAAATTCAATCTTTTTTTCAGGTTTTCGACTGTTTTACCATACAAGCTGTTATTTAGGAGTTTATAATAATTTTTATCTAGCGTGTATAAATTATTAATATCAATATAAAGCAACTGTGTGTTTTCGTCAGTTTTAACATAGTGTTTATTAAGAAAAGTAAGACCTCTAATATCACTTTCATAGAAATTATAAATTTCCATGTCTTGCAATAGTTCAATGGGTTTATCTAAAGTTATTAACGTAGAACTCCAAGACATTCCAGGAATACCAAAATAATTCAAAGGCTTTAACCTATTATGAGCTATAAATTTCGCCCGAAATTGTTGGAAAAAATCAGCCAAAAGAAAGCAATCGAATTTCAAATACACCATCATATAGTCAAGCAAATTCACACATTTAGTTTCAGTCCAAATTAATTGAGCTTTCTCATATTCAACTTCACTCACTTTTTCCCAGATTGGAGGCAATTTATAAGTATTTTCAAGGACCTCTAAACTAGTGGCAAAGTTGTAAGGAAAAATACCTTTTTCATTAACAATGGTACCAGTAACGACAGATCTCGTTAAAGGTAAAGTCGTCAAAGTTTTTACAGCCCTAGCTAATGAATCATTAATAAATTGGTAAGAGTCGATAAAATGTATTCTAAGCTTAAAGGATAGTAAATTTTCACTACTAATTGGATACATATAGTTCAATTGGAAAATTTATTTATTCCATACTTAGGGATATGATGTAAGTCATACTCCCGTAAATTATGAAAAACTACAGGTAATAATTGTTTGATGCTCCTATAAACATGTATAACGTTTACATGCAGGACCAAAATATTTTACTGTAAAATGGTCGTGGTCCCTAACCTTATCTACTATGTTCTTATTACACAAATAACAATATTCACAATTATCAAATGAATATTCTTCATCAAAAGTAAATGGTATCATTAGCTTTTTCCCCTCTTGTTTATAATATGGTATCACAATTTTTTAATATGGTCAACTCAATTGTTGTAACTGTTCAAGGTAAAAATTCAACAAGATGTGTATGTCCTGATACTGCAGCTTTGATGGATATTTTGTATATGATAGATAGGCCTAGATATTTGAAAACCTCAGTCAAAAGATTATCTGAAAGAATGAGTAATTTAGAATTCCGATTTGAACATACATATGAGACTTTAAAATGAGCTAAAAACGAATTATATGATGATATTATATATCTAAATAAGACCATTGGTATTATCAAAAATGAATTAAGAAAATCAATATTCAAATTGAAAGAAAATTGTAAACTTAATGAAATAATGATGAATCAAGTTCAATATAGTATAAAATTTTATTCTAATAAAACAACTGATCAGTTCAATCGTACAATGAAAGAAGTTCAACAACCGGTTACCAAATTGAACGAAGTTAACAGTGCCAACAAATCAACATTGCCATTTCCATTATATATTTTTACATATTTTCTTAATATTACAACTTAAATGCATGATTCTGATTGGTTGAATATAGTATAAATAAGCTTACACTTTCAAATATTTTTATAAAATGCCAGAAACTAAATTTTTTATAACTTTGTTGAATGAGCTGATTTCTAATAATAGAGAAGAAGATGATATCATTAAAAACATAAAATTCATGGTAAACCGTACCGAGAAAATCGTAGAAGACATCCAATTTGATTATGAAAAAATTCTCAAATTGCCAACATTAGAGAGAAAGAAGCATTCCAATCAATATTTAGTTGCATGTTCGATGAAAATAATAAATGGATGCGAATAATAGTAGGATTAATGTATATGAAACACATGATATTAAAATCTGGATCTGACTATGAAAATTATTTCCAATGGTCTATAGAGGTAAATTACTTTATATTGTTATTAATTTATCATTATTTAAGTGATAGAAACAAAAATTGATCCGTGGGTAGAAACAAACGGTGGATGGTCAGCAATTATTCAAGTAGCCACAGAAGCCAAACTTTCAGATATTTATATCGCAAATTGTAAATTTTTATTAAAACTATTAACTGGAGCGTCGGTTTTATATATCTGTAATAAAGTTTACCATATATTTTAATAAATATTTCTTTGTTATTATTATTCATAAAAACTACATTTTTAATGATTTATTGACTATTACATGTACATTCTTCATCACCACAATATTCTGTCATTATATTTTCTACAACATGATCAACACAAGTCTTAAATTCGGTAGGCTCAACTTCATTTTAATAATTTCGGTATCATTATTAATTTCAGTATCATCAGTATCATTAATAAATTCAGTATCATTATTAATTTCATTATCAATTTCTCCATCGTCACTCTGACATTCAGAATCACAACATGAATCTTTACTCAATGCTTCAACTAGAGTCAACATATCTCTAATTTTTACACCGGTTATTTCTTCGAGTTTATCAAACAAAAAGTTTATTAAATATTAAAACAAAAATTAATTAATTATTTTATATTTTATATTTTACCTTTTTCAGACATCACTTTTAAAACTATTTTAAAACTAATTATAATTTGTTTATAGAATAACAAAGAAAACATTAATACATTTATTAAACACTAAACATTAAAATATACATTAAAATAATTGTAAAAGTCTAGCAGTAACAATTTTCCAGATTGGAGAAAGCACTACATTTTGATCAGCTTTATATCCTTGGATTTCTATTGTTAAATACCAGTTTTCCTGTTCTTTGAAACCTATTTCTGTAAATGCATCATAATATCTGGTATATTGACTGGTGAAGAAAGCATTTTCATTACATTTTAAATTGGAATTGATCTTTTTGAAAACCGTATCAATATCCTTGATATCTATCATTGAGAGAGTCCCAGTGGGAGATTGAAATTGAGTTTTATTGAGTTTGACTGGATTTGCCAATTGCATATTAATAGGTTCCTTTAAAAAATACATTTTATAATTGTGGAACATCTGAACTGGTTGGACACTGATAGTGCTTATTTTCTTGGTCATGTTTGATTTATGATCTTTATAAGGTGGTGACGAGCTTTTATACCCTTGACAGATACTGATCAACCAATCAGAATCATGCATATTTCTATTATTAATTATAACAAAGACAGTGCATGATAAGTGCGTGATTTACAAAGACAGTGCGTGATAATTGCGTGACTGCATACATACACAAAACTGAATAAAGAAAACACATACATTGAGTTTGTATATGATTTTAAATACATCAAAATTTTTCATCTATATAAAATTTATTTATATGATTATTATTAATATCATGTTTTATTATTTTTATTCTATTATTATTCTATTATTATTATTGTTACCACCAAATAAAACTATAATAAATAAAAATATTATCAACAAATAAAACAAAACAAATCAAAATTCTAAACATTTATTTTCGTAAAAGTTTCATTTTTTGTAAGTTTCTTACCGAGTTTGTTATATTCCACTCAACATATTGCTGGTACCGAAAATTGCAGCAACTGCAACCCAGAATACAAGGTATTCCGTTTCATTTCCTTTACCATGCGGTTGATTTTATTATCCCAAAGAGTTGCTTAATCAGCTCGGAAATCATGATTCCTGATTTTACATATATTGCCGGTTCGATCATTGCTGGCTCCTTGATATTCAAAATTTCCTTCATTTGATGATAATAATAAATAATTCGGTCAATTACCATCGGGGCATGTGTCTAAATAAATAATAAATAAAAGAAAATAAATAAATAAAAATTTACCATATTGACTGGTATTTTTCTTCGGTGTAGTATTTTCCATTTTAAAAATGAAATGAAATGAATATGCAAGTTGTTTTAATCAATCATTAGCCAATCAGATGTTGACCAATCCCGTGATTTCATTTTGTATGTCACAAACAATATTTTTGTACTCTAGATTTTGCAACCCTAATTTGACTATTTTACCAATGGCAAACACGTTAACACACATTGGGTTGTATTTTAAAAGCCTCAGTGAAGGAAATAATTCTGGCTCGAACATACAAAGACATTTTGTTGACATGTTGTATAGATTGATAGATTGTCCCATATCCATGGTAACCGTAATTGACTGTATTTTAATATCCTTTATTCTATATTGTAATTTATTGACATCATAAAGGTTTTTTGCATCCCATGATTCTGCATTTGCCAGATTTGAAAAATATTATAGGGTATTTTCCAATTCTATCAACAATTTGCTAGGGTTTACCATTTGAAAACATCATTTTTAATACGTCGAAAGTTCCTTTGTAATTTATATTTGATAACATAATTAAACAATAAAGAAATATTAATCTATATATATGATTTTTAGAAAGAATTCATTAATTTATATAATATAAACAAAAACCTATAATTATATAAATTAATAATGGAATTAAAAAATGATGCCGTATATCAAATCGTCGGCCCAAGTGATAGTGGTAAAACTATGTTTGTGTGTAAATTACTGAAATCTAATTTATTCCAAACAAAATTCAACAAGATTTATTGGCATAGGGGTGCAGATGAAGAACATGGATTAACTCAAGATAATTTCTGTAAATTGAAAAACATGAAAAAACCATACTCTAATAATCGTAATTTTCTCATCAGTGCATTTCAAGGTGCTACAAAATCGCCACATGGATATATATTTCTTGATTTCACACAACAATGCAATGACGATTTACGGGTGAAAACCGATATTTTCAATAAAGAAGGTGCCATGGTATGTAAACAAAGTTGAAAACATTAACATGTAAAAATGATTTTATGAAATCCAGGCTTAAAAATGTCCGAAAACTTAGACAAAGTATTAAAAAAAATAAAGACACGTGTTTCACAAAAAACCAGTTATACACCATCTAAAAAACTAATAACCGAGAATTGCCCTGCAATGAATTTAATTTCGAAAAACCCTAAGCCTATTAAAAGGAGTACGAAAAAGAACCGAGTTAAAATTGTAAAAAGTGATAGGAGTTTCCCGTATTTTAATGCACTGTTAAAGGCATCGAGTATGAAAAGAATGTCTATTTTACAATCATTTCCAAATTTTGTTGTCGATGATTTACTCAAAATTCTAATAAAAGTAGTCAGAGGTAAAATTAAAATTAGTAAATCTAAAAAACTAGTATTGAATAAACATCGTAAGCCTTTGTTATCGCTTGTAAATAATAAAAATCGTAAGCAAATGAGAAAAATCATATATAAACAACAAAGTGGTTTTACCGGAGCAATGTTACCATTAGCATTATCATTATCATCACAGTAAACGATGGGCAATCATTACCTAATGCTAAATTAAAATTTGAATCATCTTGTTGTAATGGAGAAGATTTGGACGAACCCAGAAGACGAAGCAGATTTCGGTGGAGTAGCAAAGTTAAAAAAAGAGTCCCAAAGTCGAAAAAAGAAACGCAAAAGTGGTTGTCACATCAGCTTGCGTACAGTTTAAACAAACGAATTCTGTATTAATGATTTATGGCAAATGGATTTGATGGAGATGATACCGTATTCGAAGATTAACAAGGGTTATAAATATATTTTAACATGTATCGATGTTTTCAGTCGTTTTGCTCGCGGCGTATCAACAAAGACAATATCTGCAGAGGAAATATCTAAAGCAATTAATATTTTATTTAAAAATGGGCATCCAGACAATTTGCAAACCGATTTAGGTATTATTATTATTATTATTATTATTATTATTATTATTATTATTATTATTATTATTATTATTATTATTATTATTATTATTATAGGCTAGGAGTTTTACAATAGTAAAGTTAAGCAAATCCTGGATCGTCTCAAAATAAATCATTATTCTGTACATTCTCAATACAAAGCCGCCCATGTTGAAAGATTTAACCGGACATTGAGGGATAGATTGAAGAAATATTTCGTGCACCAAGGTAATAAAATATGGATAAATGTATTACCGAAAATACTTGTTAGTTATAATAATTCATCACATCGAGGTCTGAATGGTTTGAGACCCGTAGATATCAGCTCAAAAACACGAGTACGGTCTAAAAAAGTTACTATTACAAAACCTAAATATAAAGTTGGTGATCACGTTAGAATTAGTAAAATATCTGCTTCACCTTTCATCAAAAATGTCGATAGTAATTGGAGTGATGAAGTATTTCGAATTACTAAAATTAATACTAAACAGAGTCCTGTAATGTATGTATTAAAGATAGTTATAACAATGTAATACAAAGGAAGTTCTATGAACAGGAATAACAAGTTATTTTCAAACCTACAGTGTTCAGAATTCAGAAAATACTGAAAACTAAAATGGTGGGTAAGGATAAACAATACTATGTCAAATGGCACGGATGTCAAAAACCCTCATGGATATCATCAAAAGACCTAGTAAAATGAGTTTCTATACAATTTTACCGAGCAATAGTTGCCCACTAATCTATCCGGAAAATCAAGCAAGTAAATTTATGGTAGATCTTCAAAATCCTATTTATTTACATGGAAATTGGGAAGTTGCTTTGCAAGACTTTACATTTGTGTACAATACATTCCCATTTTATAGTCATTGCAAAATCAGTTACAAGAACGTGTACCCAAAACATGTAGTGGTATTTTCTCAATCAATAATTTCGAACGACTTTGTCATATTCCTAATCAAATTTTAGATGAAAATAGTGGCATGTTTTTCATAGATGGATTGAATGTTAGTTGTGATTATAGCCCATTTACAATAAAGTTTGAAAGTATTGAGGATGCCAAGCGAATGGGTAGTGATAAGCTTAACATAGTTGTTCCTGGTACTGAATACTTATTACGTTTCAAAACATTTAATGAGAAAAGTGTAACGACCGAACACATCAAAATAAATGTATCATATATTAATGAGGTGGAAGATACATTTATATTTATTAAAGATTTATATATTGAAACACTTGAAGAATTAATAAATATATTTCATTCAATTGTTTACATATATATAAAACTATTGAATTTGTTAAAGATGGATTATGTAAATTCCGTCTGAATAATAACATTTGTGAAGTTACATTTGATAACAATTTGGCTAATACATTGGGATTAGATAAGCAAACATATAGGGCAAGTGCTTTTTGTGTACGCAAACCAAAATTAATAAAACTTCATAGACAAATGTTCATATATACTAACATCATCGATCCTATAATTGTTGGTGATTCTTTAGTTCCTCTATTGAAATCTGTTTGGGTTGATAAACATGACCAAGATGAAGTTGTCAATATAAATATCGATAATCCCATGTACTTACCCGTATCAACATCATGTATAAACAATATAGAAATAAATATTCGTGATGATAGCGGTAAATTTATTGAATTTGGTAAAGATACAAAAACTCATTTGACATTACATTTTCATAAATTAGATGGCCAATAACGATATTATTACTATGTATAGTGGTAGCCAAAGTGGTGGCGAATTACCATATTTTATTGGTAAACAGTATGGATCAGGAGGGTTGAGAACAATTGGTAGATTTGCACTTCCTATTCTTAAACGCCTTGGAAGTTTTGGTATGAAAACCGCTAAAGATGTGATAATGAATGAGCAGAAAATATTACCATCTTTGAAATCAAATGCATTATCCGAGTTAGGGAAAGTTCTACCGGTGTTGCAGGTATGTTTCAAAAACAGGAACCGGCACCAGCATCGGCACCAGCTCAAAAACGTAAAAGACATCATAAATATATAAACTAACGAATGAAAGGACATGGAACTATTTTTCAAAAATGATTTGCGGTAAATCTGAATTGTGCTTATTTGATAGACCATCTCACCAGGCGGTAATTGAAATGTGGGCCTTTGAAGACGTATTCCCGATGAATTTTATTATGGATAGTAGAACTAATATTGAATTTTATATTAATGGTTCCCAAACTGAATATCTAGATTTGACCGATGCATTTTCAACTGTTCAGATCAAAGTTGTAGATAAAGATAGAAAACCGTTGGGTGAACCTAGTAATGTAATACCAAATAATTTCTTGTTTCATACACTTTTTAAAGATGCAGTTTTCGGATTTAATAATATCGAGATTGAGGATGGTAACAGTACATATATTGACAAAGCTCTAATAGAAACTATTATAAATTACAATTATGGTTATGATGACCATAAAAAAAGGAGGATTTAAGGATCGAAATTATTTACCATGTGCTCATCATTACAACTCGATTTTATGGATCAACCGAAATATTTACTCCCAGGTGTTAATGTACGCATTAGATTGAAAAGATCTGAGTCTGCATTATCATTAACAAGTGCCACCACAGTACCAATTATTCAATTAGTTGATACAAAATTATTGGTGAGAAGAGTTCTTGTTGAGCCCTCTGTATTAGCCGGTCATCAACTGGGGCTTAATTCTAAGCATGCAATATATCCATTGAAAACAAAGGAAATTGTTCAATTTGCTATTGCTAAAGGTTCAGCTTCTTTCTATAAGGAACAAATATTTGGAGATAGAAGAATGCCCAACTTTATATTGGTAACATTTCAAAGTGAATCTCAATATAATGGATCATACTTAACATCGTGCTCAATTTTCAAAAATTTTGGATTAACATCATTAACTTTATTGACAAATATGGGTTATTTGGATAAAAACCTTAATTGTGGTATAACTCTTGAAGATTTTAAAAGCAAATATCCATTCTTTACATTTGTTTTGGCACCCGATTTTGATTTAAATCAGAGTCAATTACCTCAAAATGGAAATTTACGATTAGATATAAAGTTTGCTAAAGCTACAATTGAACCGGTACATGTTGTAATATATGTAGCATTTGAAAATGAGGTTCAAATAACTGCAAACAGAACAGTGTTGGTTTGAACAGAGTTCAAACATTTTTGGTTTGAACGAACATTGTTGGTATAAATGTATAGATAATTTATGATAATTTGTCATGGAGTAAGTTTTTCATGTATTATTAATATTATTGATGTAGTTCTGTTCAGGTCTGGAAAACAAATACTAGGACATGAATTTTTAGGGGTATTTTCTCTTGATAAAATTCCATATTTACGTAATAATCAAGCCCTAATCGTCTATACTCAATCATCTCATCTCGGTGGAGAACATTGGTTAGCAATATATATGAAACCTAGCAAGATATTTGTATTTGATCCTATGGGTTTTTATTATCCGGCTTTATTGATTTCGAAACTGCAAACAATGGGTCAACCTATTGTGTATAATAAAACTATGTATCAAAAACCACGGACGTTAACATGTGGTCAACATTGTTTAGCTTGGTTATTATCCAAGCGATTTGATGTTTAATAAATGTTTTATTATTATTGTTATGTTTTATTATTACTATTATTATTATTATATTATTATTATTATTAATATTATTATTATTAATATTATTATTATTATTTATTATTATTATTATTATATTATTATTATTTTTATTATTATTTTATTATTATTATTATTATGTGTTTAATTAATTAATGTTAATAAGCTAATACGTGATCACAAAGACAGTGATAAGGGCGTGATCATCACATAATAAATGCGTGATTAGTAAAAAGGAACACATTCATACACAAAACTGCATGTGTTTTACATAGATAACACATACATACTTTTGTTTGTATATGATTTGCAAAGAACGCATGCCTACACAGTGTAGACTGCATGTGTTTTACAAAGAAAACATGCCTAAAAATCTCTCACCTATATGTGTGTATTGCTTAAATGTGATTGACTAAATCCTGAAAATATTATTCTCTTTATAAACATTGACAATTTCCAAATTTGTCACAATTATTTCAAATATTTACTCGCGAGATATTCGAAAATGGAAAATAATAAATCTAATATTTTAAGAGCTCTTTTGATGAATGAGATGGGTAAATTATTATTTTAATTTTTATTATTATTATTATTTTAATTAGTTTACAATAACCAAATTGCAAGATCAGTTAGACGCTTCAAATGAAGTTATCATTATCGATGATGATACAGGTAAATTTTAAATTTATTTTGATTTATTTATCAATTATTTTGAAAATGATGTATTTATTTTTGAAGATTATGTAATTATTATTGAGGATGACGAAACAATTCAAAATGAAGTTATTGATATCGGTAAATTTTAATTCTATTTTTAAATACAATAAAAAAACGTTTACATAATGCAGTAGATTTGGATGATACCTTCATTTCTATGGATGCCCCCGTTTCTGGGGAAGATATGCTGGTGGATGATGAGATTTCTTATGAAAAATGTAAGATTTTCATTTTTTTTTAATATTTTTAATGAGTAAGATATAAGTTAATAATATGTAAAGTATTATAATATAATTAATATATCCTTAATTTATAATAAGAATATAAATATTTTTAATGAGTAAGATATAAGTTAATAATATGTAAAGTATTATAATATAATACTTTAAATATCATTAATTTATAATAAGAATAGAAATATTAATAATATCTGATTTATAATAAGAATAGAAATATCTGATTTATTGAATTATAATAATAATAATAATATCTGATTTTAATTAATTATTTTATAAATTATTTTACGAAATGTTTTATGATTTGAAATATCTGATTTATTGATTTATTTTATAAATTATTTTAAGAAATGTTTATTATTAGTTAAATATGTGATTATGGATTTATTTATAAATTATTTTACGAAATATTTATTGAATTGAAATATCTGATTTATTGATTTATTTTATAAACTATTTTACGAAATGTTTATTGAATTTAAATATGTGATTATTGATTTATTTTTATAAATTATTTTACAACATGTTGATTGAATTTAAATATGTGATTATTGATTTATTTATAAATTATTTTACGAAATGTTTATTAAATTGAAATATCGGATTTTAATTAATTATTTTTATGATATGCTTTATAAATTGAAATATTAATTTTTATTAAAATATTTACATAGTTAATAATTATCATAATTTATATATTATTATTTGATTCATATATGATTTAGATAATAATAAACATTTGATAATAATTACATATTTCTCAGGTCGATTGTATAAAAACTATTTCCAATCTGCAATTGGGCATAACTCGAAATGCCATACGACTATGAAACGTTACTATGGTCATAGATTCTATGACATCGACTTTTATAGAACTTGTTATGTAGAACTTGTTATCTTTGTAAAAAACTTATTAGAAATAAGGTTAAGGACCATGATGATTTTACAGGTCAGTATCTTGGTGCTGCCTGTCGTAACTGTAATATTAATAGGAAAATAAGTAAACAGTTACCTATTGTCTTTCATAATTTGAGAAGGTATGACCTTCATCACATTTTAAAGTATGTTTTGAATGAATTTCCATCTTGGAAATTAAATATCATTCCTAAAACAACTGAGAAATTCATATCGTTAATTGTAAATATTAAGAAATTGGCTGTTAGATTTATAGAAAGTATGCAATTTGTAAATTGCTCTTTAGCTAAGGCTGTGAAAACTCTAACTGATCTACCTCTAACTTGTTCTGCTTTTGATGGTCTTATAGTTAAGGCAAAGAGTATCTTTCGTTATGATTTTGCAATATCACTAGAGGGCCTTGAATCGACTTTCGAACTACCTCCAAAATGGATTCTGTATCTGATGATGAATATGCTACCGCCCAGCTAATTTGGACACAGCAAATTTGCACTACAATGTTAGACTATATGTTAACTTACCTAAAATTAGACGTGTTCCTCCTTGCAGCCTATTTTCAGCAATTTCGCGCAAAGGCTATTGTTTACAATGGTTTAGAACCTCTGAATTTTTATGGAATTCCTGGGATGTCATTGGCGTCCGCTCTCATGACATTAAAGGAACCCATAGAACTTCTGCAGGACATGGAAATGTATAATGTCTATGAGGGTGGAGTACGGGGTGGGTTAACATTTGTTAACAAACATTATGTTGCAAGTTCTGAAGATACAGAACTCTTGTATATTGACATTAATAATTTATATGGTTGGGCACTTAGCCAAAACCTTCCGTATGGTGATTTTGTTTGGGTGCATGATAATCTGAATGATGTGCTGAGTGATTGTGTGAATGCGACTTGCTCCGGAAAAAATGTGTCCGCCCAATTCAAAAGTTGAGAAGTTAATTCTCACGCATTACAGTAAGAAGAACCACGTTCTTCAATCAAGACTTCTCACGCTGTATATAGAATTGGGTGCGGAAGTTTAGTGTATTCATAGAGCAATTAAATTTAAACAAGCACCTATTTTTAAAGATTATATACAGAGAAACACAGATTTACGCTCAAACTCAAAGTGCGAGCTTCATAGAGATTTATATAAATTATTTAATAATAGTCTATATGGAAAGTCCGTTGAGAATTTAAAAAAACGGATGAATTTGAGGCTATGCAATTCAACTGAAAAGATGATTGTATATGCTTCAAAACCGAATTTCAAAAAATACATTAAAATAGTGGATGATTTGATTGCTGCTCATCTGAACAAAGACTCGATATGTTTTGACAGGCCTAGCTACATCGGCCAATCAGTGCTAGACCTGTTTAAGCTGCGGATGTGCCAATTACAATATAATGAATTGGCAAAATATAAATCAGAATTTAACTGTGATATTAATATCGTTGCCGGCGACACTGATTCGTTTTTCCTTGAGGTTAAGCACTGAAAACTTGAAATTCTTTTGCCGGCAATGATAAGAAACAACCTTTTAGATACCTCAAATTACGACCCGGCACATCCCTTATACTTGAGGAAACTAGATTCAGTTATAGGAAAATTTAAAGATGAAAGTAAAGGTCTCGGGTATAAGGAGTGGGTTTTCTTAAGACCCAAGTGCTATAGTTTATTAGGTAAATCAGACACAATGAGGGCTAAGGGGTGAAGTTGTTGGGGATTGACATCAAACATCAGTGGTATTTGGATTGCTACAATAAGAACGTAGTATTCATAGTACCTCAAAGTAGGATAGGAACGCGGAACCACCAGCTGTATACATTTAGAAACAGTAAAATCGCTTTGAGTAATATCGATGATAAGCGATTATGGGTGGGGAAAAATACCAGTATCACAATTAGGCATTATTTTGGGGTTGATGCCATAGATAGTGACCAAGTAATAGTTAATAGACAAGAATTCTTGGATGAGCCGCTTTTCGGTGGTTCGAGCCCCAGTTTTGATGACTCTACAGAAATCAGCGACAATGAAGATTATGGCAGCTTTTTGGTGGTTTAAGTCCCAGTTTTAACGAATGTCGTGTTGTTATGCGATTAAATTAATAAATATTTTTTAAAAATCAGTTTTTTGTTAATTTATTTATTTGGAAAACTTGTGATGGTTTTCATTTTTTATTATGAAAATTTTATATGAAATTTGTTAAATTTTTATTTTTATAATATTGTTATTATTATTATTATTATTATTATTATTATTATTATTATTATTATTATTATTATTATTATATTATATTTCATGCCAAAGTCCCAGCGTGAAGAAACGCGAAATATAACTTATCAAATTTTTTATATTGGTATTTATGTGTATTTGTAAATATATTTTAAATGTATTTATTATTAATAATTCGTTGTTTTTATGTAGTTGTTTTTATGTAGTTGTTTTTATTATATATATATATATATATATATATATATATATTATTAATATTAATAAAAAAAAATAATAATAATAAGTAATATTAATAATAATAAGTAATAATAATATTAATAATAATAAGTAATATTAATAATAAGTAATAATAAGTAATAATAATAATAATTAATATTAATAACAATAAGTAATAATAATATAAATTATAAAATTAATATTAAAAATAATAATAAAAATAATAATATTAATAATAACAATATATATACTACTTATAAAGTAAGTAAATAGATTATATTTTAAAAATGATTAAAAATTCCGTGACCTTGAGAAAATTTGAATGACCTTGAAAAAATATGATGACTCATCCAATGACCTTGACCTACTTAAAAATGACCTTGGACAGTATGATGAGTCATACAATGACCTTGACCTACTTTTAAATGACCTTGAAAATATGATGAGTCATCCAATGACCTTGAATGAGTCATGGTCTTTGTTCAAATGACGTTGAGAATCTTTTGATGGGTCGTGCTCTTTCTTTAAATGACCTTGAGAAATTATGATGATTCGTGGTCTTTGTTTAAATTACCTTGAAATTTTTTATGAGTCATTGTCTTTGTTTTCCACCAGTTTTTGAACTCCAAATATTTATCTTTTGGTAATGTATATGGTGTAGTACCCAACTGATTTTTCTTACATAATTATTGATGTTTTTCAAAGGCTTTTGGCTTTTGAAATCCGTTTGAAGAATTTTCGCACCATTTGCAACAAATTCGAACCTTACAATCATTGTTTTTATGACAATTCATCAAAGATTGTAGATTAGTTACTGCTGTATAATGATATTTTTCAACCTCCTTTATCAATAATAAATAAGTTTTATCCACTCCAATTACTTTTTTTCGGTGAATTATATTTAAATATGGATGCTTCATTACAAGTTCTTCTTTATCCTCAAGATTGTCATTATTATAAATCGTTATATTAATTGCTAAACCAAGATTTTTCTTCACAAAAGCTGGAATATCACACAGTTTCATTGGCATATCTTTAGGATCGTATACCAAGTCATTCAAATACGGTAAATACTTTGTTGGTCTATCTCTATCTTTCTTGATTTTATCAGATTTCAATTCAGCCAAGACACTATATATGAAACATAAATTATCAGTATTTTGTACGTTAACTATTGCCTTTTTACCTATTAGGGCTATAGGTGTGGGAATATAACTATGTACAGATAATCTAGATATATTCGAAACTTTGGTTAACTTGAAATTTACATCCATTATTCGGTTTATTTTCCAACTACTTCCTAATTCTGTTCGTTCAACAATCTTTTCATTTATTTTCTTTTTACCCTTATCAGGAAAAGTCGTAGTCACTGAAGCAGAGCGATTTGATATACTAACTACTTTGAGTTCCCCATCTTTTTAAATTCTACTTGGAATTCAAATTGAATTTAAGGTACGGGTCAGATGTTTGAGTCTGGCATACAGGACATATATAATAATTATTCACTTGATAATATCGATTCATTTTATTGTGGCAGTTGTTATCATGACTTGTAGATTGACAATACTTCGGATAAAGATTACCTGAAACATGAAAAAAGTTAAATAATTCTGATTTTAATTAATAAAATCTCACATTTAACATTCACAGTAGAAATTCTTTCAAGTTCGTCATAATTTGTTTCATAAAATATTCTATCATCTATGTTTTCAATGTGAATATTTAAATCAGACTAAATTAAAAATAATTAATAATTTAAATAAAAGTAAAAAATTACTATTTTTATATTCATTTCTTTCATTAATCGATCTTGAATCTTGAATATTAAAAGTATCTAACAGTTAATGATTTAAAAATCATTAAAAATTATCAAAAGATTACTTGTATCATATTTATAAATATGCAAAGTGTCTTGAAGGTTGTCCTCTTTGACAATACTAAAAAAGGTTAATAGTTAGTTATATTATATACACGTACTTTTGGCAACTATAATACTTTTCGATTCTCCTAATTGTCTAAGGTGATGCCCGTGTTGTTGTAAAAACATTGGCCATCTACCAGATGTTATTGTGAGACATTCTGGACACACATAACCAGGGAAACCAGTATCATTTATCTTGAAATATGATTATGTAACAAGTTCACAATAGTGAACATCTTCTTGACTGATAGCTACGCAAAATTTATATGTATAGCAATAATTCACTAAAAAAAATAGTAAATTAAATATACATAAAAAGTAAACTTACTTATGATAATATTTTAATAATAATTTAATTAATAATTGATTGTTTATACCTCAAAATCATTCGTTTATAGTATAAACTTTATACTAATTAAAATCGAATGTTTATACTAAAAATTACATCCAAATTGCAATTTTTAATCAATTTAAATTGAATAAATTATAAATATGATGTTTTAAAATCAAATTTAATAACATAGGTTGCTATAGTTTCATGAAAATCATTAATATCAAGAAAAGTACAAAATGAAAAAATACTTATTGCTTTATATCACATCTATTAATTTTTCAAAAAAAATATGTGTTTATGCAATAAATAATTAGTTGATTCCCCACAGAGAAATAAAATAAATAAAATTTAATTAATAGGTTTGAAAACCAAATTTTTAAAATCAAATTTAATAACACAGGTTGCTATAGTTTCATGGAAAAGATTAATATCAAGATAAATCAATGATATATGATGGTCACATCGGGAAATTAACTTTTTAATAAATTATTTTGAGTAAAGTACAAAATGAAAATACTTATTGATTTATTTCTCATCGATTAATTTTTCAAAAATATATACTTATGCAATAAGTTATTTGTTGATGCCCTACAAAGAAATTAATTGAATAACATAACTACTCAACATATAAAATATTTGAAAACTAAATTTTTAAAATCAAATTTAATATCGTAGGTTGCTGTAGTTACGTGGAAAAGATTCATATCAAGTTAAATCAATAAAATATGATAGTCACACCATAAAAGTTATTATTAATATTTTTTTTAATAAATTAGTTTGAGTAAATTACAAAATGAAAAATATAATTATTGTCTATTAATTTTGTGTAAAGAATTTATAATTTATATTTAATTAAGTGTTATATTAATAATTTGTGTCACCACTAAAAATTAATTGATAAAATAAATTGAAATTTTCTTTGAAAAATAATAATAATTAAAAATTGTGTTACAAAGAAGCTAAAAGTAAAATAAACAATTATCATTTTGAAGTTTTATTACTATATTATTATAAAAAGAATTAATAATTAAATCCTGTCAAATAACTATATTTGATATTTCAATTTATAATGAAAATAATTTTGAATAATTACCTTATGTAAAAATAACCTTATTATTCACAGAATAAAATTCGAAAGTACAAGTACTAATGTTAATATATTACTTACGTAATTGCTTATAAAAATTTTATAATTTGAGAAAGTTCTTCATTGACAATAAAATAAGATGAATTCAACTGATTGAATTAAATAAATCACTTATGTACAACTACGAGAATTCTAATTTTCAATCATATACAATAATTATTTTAATTGTAAATTTTAGGTAATTTAATTAAAAGTTTTAACAGAATTATTTAAGTTAAACACTGATTCATTGTGTAGAATTATGTTTACATTAAAATGTCTGTTTAATTCAAATTTGATACATTCTTTCACGATGTCAATCAAATTTCTTAATTTTACTCTATAATTCATATATTTGTTCATTAATGGATTTTATAAATAATAATGTTGGGCCAGAACAGAGTTTTGTTTGAATGAATCGGTAACAATACGCAAACACAACATGCAGATTTAAAATCAGACCCATAAAACATCAATTAACCATGCTAAAATACGAGAAAGAAACAATTAAAATATAAAATCAAAAAAACATAAAAATAAATTAAAATAATAACAAAGTGCAACAAGTTCCGCACGAAATAAACACAGAAATAACACGAGAACACGAAAATTTGACCAAAATTTGACAATTCACCTAAAAAGAAAGAGTTCACAAAAGGTGGAACAAAAATTAAATAATTTGAATTGGAAACAATTCAATTAAAAGTCAAAAATAAAATTGTCAAATTAAATTACGAAAATAATAATATTAGAATTAGAATATACAAGAAAATCACAAGATCAAACTTTGTTTTACCACATCAAATTTAACACGCAAGGTTAGGGTCGTACAATAGGTATATATACCGATTCATTTTCACAGAAAATAATCAGTCTTTTCATAACTAAAACTCGATACTCGTCTTACCGAACGATTAATTTGGTGAAATTCAACTCTACGAATTTACAATGTGAGTGAAGGAATGTTCGAAAACTTTCTCCATATCGCGCACAAACAAACTCATATGAGCTCTGTTTGGGCGTCGGCGTGGGGAAAGGTTTGTAATGAAGTTTGATGATATTGTACGCAAGTTATGTTCAAAGATGTACAATGCCAGTTATATTCAAATAAAAGTTTTAAAACTAAACGATTGATGTTGAAATTTTTCCGGCCCACAGCCACTCACACACCAATAGAAAGCAAAATCTACACAACAATTCAGGCTGTGTAAGTGCGGTTCATCCGCCAATAGCTTGTTCCCGTGAAGGTTCCGGCGTGAATAATGAAGGGCCTAAACGTCAATACTATCCGTTATAGGGGAAACTGGGAGGAGGGGAAGCAGTTTTTTAGCTGCTCCTCCTCCACTCATTTCCTATAAATTTGACCAAACTAAAATCATTCTCATATAACAGCTAAAAATCACAAACATTCAGTAGTCTAGTGGGCACTCATAAAATAATAATCTCGACACAACTATCCTAGGGTCAAATTAAAGAAAAGGGAGTGGGGGAAGAATCGGAAATAATTGCTATGTCATGAAATAAAAAATCCATAAAATTTACTATGCCCAATATGATGAACTAAAATAACTTAGAAACCGTCACCGTAACCGAAATTTACTAAATAACAATGAAGGTCCGATACTATGACTATCGCTACATTAGACGTAGATTAACTAACCATAATGAATTAATTCGGCCGACTGAAACTAACCCCATAACAGTTCGAAATAAACAAATTCATTATAAGTTGATATTTACTCATAAAATGATTTCCAATCAAGATAATCGTTAAAATACGATCTTAGGGGCCACACCAAACTGAACCCGATAACGTGATTAAATAAATCTGATTTATTCAACGAAATATCCGAATTATAAAACCCACCAGATTTAATTTACCCGACCAAAATAAAACGCCATTTAATATCTCGCATATTAATTATAAAAGACAACTCATAACACGAAAAATTCATAATAATTAACGAAAATTCAAAAGATCTGCAGGAACGATTGAGTTGAGTAGAGAATTGATCACAAAGGACATCTGATGTCCATACCCTGCAAGAACCATGAATATGCTGCGTCTTGACCACAATCCAACCCGATCCCTACATAAGGATTTAATGAAATAAGTAAGTATAATTCGTCTAGTACCAGATGTAGGGGCCGAATACGTGTAAATCCCGAATGTATCCTGCAACCGCAAGGACAGGAGAACAGGAAGATGGCCACGACATCCATAAGAAGGTTGCAAATAAAATCCAACAAGAATTGGAATGATAGTGAATTGCAGACAAACCAATTTATCACAATTTGCTGATCAATAAAATCCGAGAAGAAGAGAATAAATGACATTTAGGCAACCCACCCGACGAGAACAGCTAATTGGGGTACAGAAAACTGCCACGTTGTGAAAATGGTGTGTCTTTAGAATTCACTTATGCCATTTCCAGAACAATCTACTGAGTAGAAAATGAACGGATTATTATTATTATGATTTATATTATACGGATTATTATTATTATGATTTATATTATAATCATTATTATCATTATTGTTATTATTGCACTTTTCATTTCCACAGATACCCTCATTGATATTGTCAACCATTGATAATATTACTACACTAATTTTTATTACTATCACGGTGGTTATTATTGTTCTTCTTTTTCTTCTTATTATTATTTTATCATTAGCATGATTGGCGTCATTAAGAATAGGATGTGATACAGGGTGTCCCAAACAATGTTCCTACTACATTGACCAAGTGTCGGGTAAACGAGCATTGTTGTAGAGACCTTTCCCAAAAATATAATGCGGAATAAAATACACCCTTCCTCATCCCTCCCCTTATCCAGGTGGTGTGATAAAATCCCGAAAAGGAACGTTTCGATAGAAGTTCAAGAATAAATTTATAAAATACGTTTTTCTTTAATTAATTTTAACCAAGTATTGATAGATGCACGTGTTATTTGATCATTTATCTATTCTAGTGTAACAAAACAATAAAATAATAGAACGATTCCTGAAAGATGTAGCCAAATACCATCAGGAAACGATGGTTCAAAATCAAATGGCCTAAGCTCTAGTACGCCGATGCTGGCGCATTAAAAACACTTGGCTAAGGCCATAGGAAGTTGTTAAATTGAGGGCAAAAATCGAAACTTTAAATCGGAAACTGGCTTAAAAGGAAGATGCAAACAGAGCAGAAGATCCGAACGCAAGACAGAGAGATAGTAGAGTTAAAATTGAAAGACGAGATCCGGGCTGGACTCGTACGATGCGGAAGTCAGCTGTCTGCTGAGTTGGAGGCAATAGTTATAAGAAACGTGATCGGGAAGGATATCGGGGTGAAGATTATCACTCTAGGAGCCTTGCGCCCACCAGAAGAAAAGTCGGAAAAAAATAGACAGAGAAATAGGACTGGCAAAAAAAAGCGCGAGGGGCAGAATAAAGTTAAAACTGCTCGCATGGTGGGGTACATTCTCATGTCCAACGGGATTTGAGCACCCACAAAAATAACTTGACATTGTGATATTTGTTTGTGTTGTTTCTTAAAATTATTCATTAATAATAACGTTATTTGTGTCTAGTTTTTGTTTTATTGTTAAAAAAGATTTAATTCAGTTAGATAATTGAGAGTGGAACCGTTAAAGCCCGAGCATGAAGTCTTCTACGATAGCTCATGGACCCAACCGAATATTAGGACATTGGCAGTCTTTGAAAAGAAGCTCACCCTTTGCTAATTTTCACCCACTAGCACACAGTACCAACGTCGTTTTTGACGAGTAGCTAGCAGTTAAACTCTTATGCAGGCGCTGGGTGGGAATTTGTTAACCCTTAGACCCCTATAAAATCTTTTGTTACCCATCAGTGCCCAGCAAAATAATAAAATGCGGTTAAACTTCTATTGGTTAAAATATAACAATTTATTTTGATCTATTATTAGGCATCGGGAAGGAAAATTTACTTAATCTGAACACCACTACTGGTGGCCGGACAAAATGTCATGCACAAAATGGCATGGACAAAAAATGTCATGGGGACAAAATGTCAGAGGATAAAATGTCATGCGGACAAAATGGTAGGGGAAAAAATATAAGATGGAATAACAAATGAAGAAATGAAATAATATATTTATTAAAATTAAGTCCTAATGTAATTTATTATTGTAATAATATTTAGCCTATATCAATAATAGTCTGAGATATTCAGTTAATGAAAAGCACAGTATTATTAACATTATTAGGTTATTTTAAAAACGCATCTAAAAATAAATAATCGAGTCTTTTAGCAATTAAAATTAAACAACAATTAGAAGTTAAACAACATTAATGTTTAAAACACGTGCAATGTCTCCTAAATATGTGATTGAATCTCGGTTGTTATAGTCGGTCACCATAGTGTGCAACGCCTCGTTGACGCGGATGTATGTTTTCTTTTTCTTCCCAGCCGTTGTTCCCAGTTCCAATTGACGACGAAGAAGTTGATTGCTGTGTTGTTCTTGTTGTAGTTTGCGTGCAAGTTTGGTTGTGGTCGGATGAGCAAAACCGACAACATTGTTGAATGCATTATGCCAACCCTCGATTGGTTTTTGCTGCGAGGCAGGTTGTCGATTACTCTAGAAAATTGACTCCAAAGTTGAATTGAGAATCTTGGTGGTCCTCTTCTTCGCCTTCTTAATCTACCAATGAAATTATCTTCCATGTAATCACAGATAACCTCGATGTCACGATAAGCTGGATCTTCGATTAAATGTTCAAACAAATCAATAACATCCTGCGGTGGGACGAATGCTAAGGCAAGTAGGCGTTTGACGAGAAGCGCGAAATCTGGTTCATTTCTGTAACGTTCCGAGAATCCTTCCGCTTGCAATTTCCTCCAAACACATTGGCCGAAGTGAAACATGCATCCAGTAATTGTTGCTGTCGGGAAGGTGCTCTGGAATGCTCTAATGGCTGCTAGTTCGAAATCAACCATAATTGAAACTGAATTCAGACCTGCTTTCAATATCAGAATTTCCTGGAGGATATGTTGATATGCTTCTTCTGTTCTTGAAGATAATAGTGCATATACTACCGGGAAAACTTCGCTATTAATGAAGCCATGAATCGTTTATAGTTGGTCATATCCATTTGGACTCACTCGAAATGTTCCATCTGCAAACCAGTGCTCACATCTGGAAAGGAATTCTAAATCATCCTGAGCTGCGAAGATGATCATGTCGTCTCTCCTAATACGGATGAAAGGTCTGTTACTCTGCGTCAAAGAATATCTCATGATGTCATCTTGATTGTTTGGTCCCACCTTGTGACGATGACGTCGTACGTCTCGTGCCAATGTTGTTCGTTTTGGAAGTAGATGCGCTGCTGAAACTGGAACATTCATCAATTCATTCTGAACAATTGATCGTGTTGTTTCGTCAGTAGTTTCACCTCTTCTTTTCATGCCGGCTCGTGCTTTTTCGACCTCTACTTGACCATGCGTTACCGTGTGATTGTGAGTTGCAACTTCATGAACAATTTCATCATTTTTTGTGTACACTCGCGCTGTGCACGTTCTTTTTTCACAGCGCCAAAGGCTTTTTCCGTCACTGTTCTCCGAATGTTTCGTAAACAAGTAACCTTGAAGGATAAGCTTACGATTTCCTTTCTGTGATGTAACGAATTCTAGCATTGTAGTAACTTTTCAAAATTTATTTGTAAATACTAAGTAGCTATAATAGTCTTCAGTAAACGCAATAAATTGTAAAATAAAATTATATTTCCAACTAATATGAATTATAAGTTATTTCTATTTTTTTCATATAATATTTTAAATTTGAATTTCTGGAAAGTTTTATATATAGTCTAACGATATTTATAAAACAAACCAAAAATTGGAAATCCAGCTCATGCTACAGTTATAGCGCTGGGACTTAAGTTATTAATAATAATCTGGCAAAGTTAATTTTAATTTACATAGCTGTGTTTTTAATTTGAGGCCAACATGCACTCAACGGACCTAAACCAAACATGTTTTGGCACATAACACTGACGTGCTGCGACAAGTAAGGCAATTAAAATTACACGAAATTATGAGGGCAGATGAAAGTAGGCGGAGATAGTGAAGAAGAAGATCGAATATTGGTTTCATTAATACTGTTTTCAATGGTTAGGTGCCCTTTATTATTTTACGGAAGAATGCTTTATTTCATTTAGGTTTTAGCTCAGTTGAAAAGGCTTTAAGGACTCTTATATTTCAATACGAAAGGACATTAATATTCAATGAGTTTAAGATGAGCAAACGGCTCGTTATGCTGAAATGGCACCGTATGCTACACAGTACAGTGTTTTGGTACTTGTTCCCAAATGATCAACGACAAGTAAATACCCAAACATCTTATATTTTGTCCCCATGACATTTTGTCCGTGACATTTTGTCCTAGCACCCCACTACTTGGTAAGAGGTGAGATTTATTTAGGTTACTTATTATCGATTTATTAGATTCATGATTTCCCACAAATTTCTCAAATTTTTTGCAACTTTATCAATATCGTTCACATTCCTGCTCAAAATCCATCTCAATGTGGTTGGAATTCTTTGTGAATAGGGTCGTAGACGACCTGTAAGGTTAATATTTTATTTATTAATGTTTTCATGCTTTATCTAGAGTCAAATTCAACGCTTAAACAATAGAAGAAATTCTCCTAATTGGAATTATTCCAGCACAATTTTCCATAAAATGAATTAGAAATTCAACGCAAAATTTTAATCAATTTATTTAACAAAAAAAATGTTTTGGTCAAAGTGTAATCGATTCCATTCTTTAACAATTGTCGTCCACCATTCATGCTGGATCTGCGAGATTGTCCCACTTGCTCATAGGATTAATTTATCCCTTCTCATAAAAATTATCAATGGTATTAAGTTGGACAACAAAAATAATTATTATGATTTCTCGACAGTCTTACCATCTCAATTTTAGCAGAAATGTCGTAAATTTTCATATTTTATTTCATTTCTTTTACCTTCCGACTTCGATTATTTATTGGTGATACCAAATTTTTATCCAATCTTTGTCCATCACTTCTCATTCGACATAGTTTGACAAGTATTTTTCTTATTTGATAAATAAAATTTCATTTGTTTTCTTTTCTTTGACTTAACAGAGTGAGTAATAACACTCGTTGCATAATAACAAAATAACACTCGTTGAGTAATAACACATCTTCCCTCTGATTTACTCTAGTAACATATTCTTCGTTCGTTTTGTATTATTTAAATCTTCCTCATGATCATTCGCTCTCTACTGAGAGTTTGACGTTTAGGTTCTTGGAGAGGAGATCTGACCCAGCGAACTACCATCACTAAGGGTGCCTCTCACACCAAAGTACTAGTTCTAGACTAGTTGGTTGCTTTTCATTTTTATAACTTGTATACATGTGTTCATATAATTGGTAATTTAAAATATTAAATGATAAAAATCAATAACAATAGTAGTGTAATATATTTTTAATTTAACATTGTTTGACTTTTTAATCTTTGAGAAAATAGAGAGTTGATAATTTACAAAATTAATGATAACAATTAATCACAATAATAATAATAATAATAGTAAATGATTATTAATGATAATATTCTAATTTTAACATTGTTCGAGGCATCTCGTAAAGGCCAAGTACCATGGGAGCGAATCTCTCATGGGACTTGGTCGATGCGCGGAAATATTTTGACTTGAAGTTTATCATTATTTTTAGTTAATTCAATAAAAAAGAATAAAACAAAAAAACAATTCAATTAAAGCATATAATTCGAAAATGAACGTTTGACTCTTCTAACCCAATTGTTCGTTTTTGTTTTCCATAGGTATTTCGTCAACAAAAGGTTCTCGGATTTCAATAGGACACTCTATAATTTTTGGTTCGTGTTCAACTACGATTTTCATTTCAGGTTTAATTATTTCATCAATCTTACTTTCTAATGTGACACTTTCTTTAATTGCTTCTGCTACTTGTTAACTAGGTTTTTCTTCTTTTGCTTTAGTTTTGCTTTCTTTGCGAAGTTCTCGTTTTTTCCACATTCGCCATCAAAAAATGAGGTTCAGCAGATTCCAAGTCCTCTTGGAGAAAAAACATAATATCTAGAGTTGACTGTAACGTTATAATGTCAGGTAATAGTTGTCATATTGATATATTAAAATAGTTTTAATGAAATTGCATCGTCTATATAACTGAAACCTTTTTATTTTAAATATAGAATCACTTGAACAACGAATTCGAATTTTTAAATGTTTATTTTACAAAAAAGATTCAACAAAATTAAAATTCTACACATGTATAGCATAAAAATTCAATATAAAAGTAAATTCTACAACCTACAATCCCTGTCTAAAATTTATTCTATAATTTTTTATACATAAATTAATTTAGTAATAATAATCATATAAAAAAAAACTTCTCACTTTTATGATTTCTCCAAAGGTTGTCCAAAACTTTTTTAAAAATTTGCAATATCTTTTTAAGAAAATAGCATTAAATTATGTCGATCTGGCTTAGACATATATAGGGGTTTTACACGCATGTTTTTGATACGGCTACACGTTTTACCATATTTTATCACTTTTCTCCTGGTTTATAGATTTTCGTGATTCGTTTTAATCAATGTTTCTAATTACATTTCAGATTTAATTCTCATAGTTATTTTCTAGAATATAAGCGTTTTTGATGAATTTGTAGCCAATTTGATGAAATCCGTTAATCTTGTTTTTAATATTTTTCAATTCTTTTTAAATGTTTTTATTTAATTTTTACATATCTTTTGTTTTTTCCCACACTTTTTTATACTTTTTATATTATTTATTGCTAAATAGACTATTTGATAATTTTTCATCCATTTGGATTTTTCGCACCCGAATTTTACCGGATGTCGCTCCAGATAAACAAAAATTTAAAACCTTTTTGCCCAACACTATGATAATGGAGCAAAAATGTGGGGAATACATAATGGTAGCCAAGCAAGAGTTAGAGAGCTAAATCAAAGAGCTTTTTTGTCCCATGCAAAGCACATTCATTGAATTTGGTAGTTAATGATGTCGTAAACTGTTGTTTGGAAGTAGTAACGTTTTTAATTTAATTCAAAATATATACTTTTTTTTCTGCATCAACACATCTATTGTTAGAACATGTTGAAAATAAAGAGGCTGAATGTTTAACTGTTAAAAAGTTATGCGAAACACGCTAGGAATGTCAATTTAATACAGGGAAGATAATTCGATACCAAACAGTTGCAATTTACAATGCACTCGTTTCAATTGCTGATAAAACACAGTTAAATAGTCAGTTTAGTAACTCTGAATGTTGTGGGGTTAGTGGTTTGCAACCTTGACCCCTTGCATACAACTTTTCTTGCCCTACAATAGTTACCCGTTGCTAGACAACGTTGGTACTGCAACCACTTGTTATGAGATCGCCAAAGGTGAGCTCTGCTCTCAGAACTACTAAGGACCGGCCTCGTGGTGGGTTCAACGAGCTACCGATAGAAGATCTGTGCGCAGTTTACAATTCTGGTCCCTTCTGTACTAGTTTAACTACTACCTCACTCTCTCTCCAGCTAATTACTCCATAGGATATTACCTATTGGAATAAATCATTTCTTAAGAAAATTATGAGACAATCGAAGAAGATTTTATTTTTTAATACAACAATATTAATCAGATTTTCATTTTTCTAGTCCGTTCATTCTGGATGAATTTCCGTTGATATTTGCAATCGTCGTTTTACCCGCTCTGCTTTTCCGGGTCGTGGATGAGGTTATTTGGGTATTGACTGTTGGACTGTCGTTTTGGATTCCCGGTAGGCTATTTGCACTGGAGCAAAATCAGAGGGTATGTCACTGCGTTGCCTTCTTGACAAGCCGACAGTGCTACCTTCAAGATCCTGATTTGAGTTTTTTGATTCTGGACCATCTGTTTTTCTTCTACCCTCCCCTTTTGGGTGGCGTTTAGGCGTTGATAGGTTATTTTGGCTCGTGAAGGTTCCATCCACGTCACTTTGATCTTTTGTATTTCTCGACTTATTTGTAGAGGTTGAGCATGTAAGTCCGCATTTTCAATTCGAGCTTTGACCAGTTCCTTCACTAAAACTCTGAGCGTGTCCATTTCTATAATTATAACGGAATTTAACCAGGTTATACGTTTCGATCTCATTAATAATTTGAAAACATTTGAAACAACCGTTATTTGTTGAGGTTAATTTTATTCGGCTAGTGGTTAGTTTATGTTAACACGGTTATGGGAGCTATTATGCCGACTTGTATCCTCCTCAACGGTTTGCTGCGGATGTTTTGTCGTATTATGATTTGTATTCAAATAACCTCCACAATTTATTAAATCAAGAATCATTAACTAATACTACATGTTTAAGAAACCTTAAAATCGTTTTGCTCTACTTTTCTTGTCATAGTACTGGAAACTGGAATCTCCTGGAGTGGAGTAACTGGAATATGCATGTTCGTCGTCACAGTGCGGTACGCTGAGACGATCCAGAGCCGAGGTTCGGATAAGTTTCCTTGGCTGGTGTTGAGGTCTCACTATTTTAGATCGAGATCTCAACTTTAATATATAAAAGACAATTTTGATATAAAATTTATTAAATGAAAAATTACCAAATTCTACACTGTTCAAATTGAAATAAAATATATTATATAAATTCAGAAAGTGCGTGCAAAACTTTGTGTTGTGTTTATATGCTATATACGCGTGTTGTGTTATCTTTGCGAAAAAGGATTCTGTTGAGCTCTGCTCCTGATTAAGTTCTTCTCGAGATTGCCTCTAGAAGAAAGAGTGAGTCGCAAAATTTTTGGGCAAATATACTGAGCTTTAGCGTCAGTATATATACTAATTTTACTATGGGTTTCGTGATTTTAATTTATTTTTTATTTTACAGGAAATGAAATAAATCTATTATTATTTTTTCATAACACAGAGAATGAAAATAAATTTATTATTATTTTTCCATAACACAGGAAATTTACTATTACAGCTGTCGACTATCACAATTAAAATAATCTTAATAATTAATAATAATTTTAGTAATAATAATAAATTTACTATTGCAGCTGTCGACTATTCTTTGTCACAATCACACAATTATTTAAAATTATAATAATAATATTAATAATAATAATAATAATTCTAGTAATAATAATAATTAACAAAATTACTTGTAATAATAATACTAATAATAATAATAATGATAAAATGATTTTAGTAATAGTGATTTTACCCTTTTTTATAAAATTTATTGAGTTACGCAAAATTACACAAGACGAATAAATATTATAATAAAATGAATTTAATAAATAAAATGAATTACACCATTTACAAATGTCTAAATAATTTTCAAAATAATAAACAGATCACCATTTACAAATGTCTAAGTAATAAACAGATAATAAGAGAAATAAATAATTGTCAATAATTAAAATGGGATGAATTGCACAATTAGAATATTGTCTATGATGTTGATAAGTTAATGATAGATTGCCTGCTGTTCATCATTTGGCTTTGGGTCTGGTTTGGGATTTGTTTAGGATTCGACTGTTGATCGTTTTCTCCATAGATATCGACTCTGTATCTGTTAGGCCCCGTTCTATAGTACTTTGAAAGCCCGAAGGTGTCTAATGGTTTTCCTTCGTCATCTAACACTGGGTCATTTAATCGAAAGATACTCCATAATCTGTAGCATACCCGTCGATACTACGGATCCTCCTGCTGCTATATCTGCATTTATTCGGTGCAGGTGTCGGCGGCCTATAATGATCGGTCATTGAGTTCGGAGCTGATGTTCTTCCAGTTTAGCCAGTGTGAATTCGGCCTTCTGCCGAAGTTCTCGTGCGGGGTTCCGCTCTGGCTCGTGCTTAATGGCAATGCAGGGTAGTTCGACTTCATCATTCCTGTCGGTGTAGTAATCCGGACAATTGGATCCTTGAGTCGGCGACACCGCAATGGGAGTTGAACCTGCAGTTACAACACCAAATACAACGCCAAAAATGTGGTAGAAGAGGCCACACTGAAGCCACATGTCGAAATATGGAAGGTTGAAATGACAGATATGGGGAAAATAATAGATACAACGGTAATAACGAAAACAGTGGAAATAATAGATATTCCAGAAATAACGAAGGAAACCGGGGAAATGGTGAACCAAGAATTATAACATGTTTCACATGCAATCAAGTAATTGCCGAAATCAAGGACGACCAAATCCACCCAGGCCAAACAATGCAAATCCAGCAGCACAAGTTAATTTGATGCAAGAAGTTGAAAGACTCCTAGAAAGAATAATGCAAACATCAAATAATAATAGCCAGCAACAACGAATTAATATGATGCAAGACAATGGAGATGTTAGACAACAAAATTCAAATAATAATCAAGAACAACAGAAAACCGAATGGCAAAGATTACAAAGAGAAGAAGCAAGAGAAATTCAAGAAAGATGGAAAAGCAGAGATCAAAACACAAGACATATAAACGTGATGAGGATTTTAAATGATGAAGAAATCCACACTGCGGAGCAGTGTGTTGTGAACAGCGCCGGGGATAAAATAGACGAACATGAACTGAATGAATAAAAGATGTGATTCCTACGAAAAGAATTAAAACAATTGAGCTGAGTAGTGAAGACAAAATAAAAAGAATTCAAGAATTTATTAAAGAGATAAAAGAGAAAAGAAAATAAATAAGAGAAATATAAAAGAAAATCAAAGAAATTCAAAAAGAAGAGATAGAAATAATACCTAAACCACAACCAAACGAACCAGTGGCAAAAAGTCAAATCTAGAAAATACTACTGCAAAAGATAGAAGATAAAATTGAAAAGATGAAAATTTAACAGACGAACAAATTAAAGAAAAAATAAACGATAAATGATTTATAGTAAAAAGAGGTTGTGATACACCAAATGAAGAAGAACTAATAAAATGCATTAAAAATAAACATGCTGAGACAACTAAAAGAAGAACAAACCGATGTAGAAGACGAATTAAGCGAAATTAGCAGCCTAGGAGGCGAAATATTTAAATCATGCTACGAAATGATTCAAAACAAAAGGTCGCTAAATAATGATGAAAGCAAAATTGATAAAAACGAACCCAAGAAAACGAATGAAGATGAATGGGAATATTAACCGAAATATATGATATAGTAGATGAAGTAAGCTTCAATTCACAATTAATCGATAAACTTACGAAAAATTCATGAAACCAGTTGCTCAAGTGTATCAACAAGAAGGGTAATATTAACCGCAACATGGAAATATTTCGAAACAGTATATAAAACAGAATTGAAAAAAGTTAATATAAAACAATATCAAATTGGAATACAACACCCAGAAATCCCAACGCAAATGATCCAACTAACGGGAACAAACACGAGTGAATTATATCAATGAGTACGAGAAAAGATGGGAATTGACCTAAAAAACGAACAACTATACAACAATGGTTGGAAAATCAAAGCAGATATAAATTTAATAGACCCAATGATATGGCCAGAAGAAATAAATATATAATCACTTGAAAAGAATTGAAAAGAAAAACAACTAACGGAATTTCTAAATAATATAAAACAAGTTTACGAGAACGAAATAAAACCAAGAATGGAGAAATTGGCCAAACAACGCATGAGAGAAAACCAGATCAAATCGATGAAAATATTTGTCGAAAATGTGCGAGATACAGAAATAATACGATTTGAAGACCAACGGACTACAGAATTAATTAATAAATATTGTAAATACCAGAGACAAATGAGAGAAACAGAATTAATAAAATTAAAATAAAGTTACCCAATGGTGAGAAACAAATCATTACCGTTGATCCGGATTGCCGAGTAGTTGAACTCATAGCTATAATCGATCAAGAAATTTGCGAAAAGTAAGAGAAAGCAGCTACGATGGGATTATGGAAGATGTCGTATACTCTTTAAAACAAGATGATCAAGAACTCCGATATACGAATTAGGTATATTGAAAGATGGACAAATAATCAATGTAATTGTAATGGACGAACCGTCGGGAAGGATAAAAAAAACCCGCAAAAGATGATCTACAAATATTAAAATTTCAAACAAGAATGAATGAAAAATTGGATAAAATATTGGAAATATATTACGTATGGAGAAAAGATATCAAATTCTATCGGAAAATATCATTTTTAGACAATACTGATTGTAAAATAACACCATGGATAAAATTATGGAATGAAAAAGAGGCTCGATGGAAATTAGAACAATTTATAATAGAACAAAAATGAATTGAATATTTACCAAATGAAATTTCACCAGAATTATTAAAAGAAATACCAGATGAACAGAAAGAAGAAGGAGCTTCAGATAATATGTTAGATGAGTTGGAATGGTTATCTGAATACGATGAAGAGTTACGAGAAAAGAAATGGATAACACCATTCAAATGAAAAATTCAGAATTGGCTGGAAAAGGTAGAAGCAGCAAAAGAGAGGAAATCAGTAGTAATATCAAGTCCAAAGTTTTATACAAAACCAGGAGGCTACCGATTAAGAATGAAAGTATATCCAAATGATTATGGAATGGGAAAAGATACTCAGGTATCAGTATTTTTTATTATTTGTAAAGGGATAAATAACGGGAAACTATTATGGCCATTTACACAGAAGGTAACTATCTCACTCAATGCACCTGGTCAACCACGATTTAACCATGGTGATATATTCAGAGCTGACAAACGAAACACCTGTTATCAAAAACCACTTACAAACAAAAATATTGCGTCAGGATCGCCAAAATTTATAGCCCAACAATTCGTAACGAATGAACAATCAAAGTATTTAAAACATGGCGACATCAGTTTCACACTAGAAGTTGAAAACAAGATCAAAATAAACAATGACGAAAGTTTGAACCAACCTAGGATTTGTGTATTAGAAAAACGTATAGCAGGAACAAAATATATACCAGCAGATATTGATGATCGCGAAGAAAATGAATTAACTGAACTAACCGAAACACAAAAGTGTAGAGCATTAAAATCAATTTTGAATATGAGCGCTAAAAGTCAACATCGACGAGCAACTGAATTGGCAAAGTGAATAGTAACTTCACATAAGCGAGTCGCGAACCTGAGAACGTTAGTTAAAGAAATTGAGTAATATCGACTAGTGTACACTTGGTATCCCGAACAACTAGAAGGAATAATTCGAAAATGGAGACAAATGGAATAGGCCGAAGAGAGACCTGAAAAATATAAATTGCAAATTCAATATCCAGATTTTGAAAATGAGGGAAAGAAGTCCACTTTGCGACAAAAATTGAAGATATAAAAACCAACATGCCGTATGAAATACCATTTCACCTACAATTTGAAAGGAGATCGTGAGAAAGGAGATCGAGAACTAATCAAAAATGGAGAAAGACGAAAAATGCCCGAACTACGACAAGAACGCAGAGAAAACCCCGAAATTCCGGACATAGCGGAAGAAGTAATCATCAAATCCATCGAAGAAGACGACATCATTTCAGAATTGGAAGAAATTGTAAAAATTAAAAAAAGAAGTCGCGATCCATATTCAGATGATCTATTCACCATAAATACGAAAAACGAACAAACAACCGGTGAACGAGATGAACCCAATTTGGCACAAAGACAACCAATCGAAACAACAAAAGTGGAAACGGACATAGATAAAGCACAACAACTACTCAATACAGAAGCATCCACGGCGGACGAATGGAGCATTTGAATAGTAGATAAAGAAGCTACAACGTCGGGAGTACCGATAATTTAACCATCCAGTCGAAAAGAAGTGCGAACGACAACAGACAGCAGATCAAGAGGAAGACTAAAAAGAAATAACATGGAACCGAAACAAAAATCGAAAGATCAAATTCAAACTGATCAACTAAAAATAAAAATAGATAAACTTAATCAATTAGCAAAGCAAGTACAACATAAAACGCCTGTGAGAGAACAAGGCACGCGATGGAAAAATCATGAACAGCAGAGTAAGAATGACTTTAAAAAATGTGCCAGAAATGATAACGATTGTTGAACAATTAACAAATCAATCTGAAGATCCAAGCAGATATATGATAGGATTAGCTTATTAATTTATAGTATTTTAGGTTTGTACAAACGACGTATGCCAAAATATACTTCAGGCGAGCACATATTTACCATGAAAGAAATAATCAAAAAATTGATAGAACCATTCGTGTTAAAAAAGGGTAGATGGATAATGTTTATTATCACAGCAGGCAATAGTGATCAAATGGAAACCTTACAAGTAAAATTACAAGAATTACTAACCAAATTTGAAGGAACAATTAATCTACATGACCCACGAGCAAGTCGAAGAGGAATAAATACAATTATAACAACTATATTAATTTGGATGATGTGTATTAAAGGAGCAGAATCATTCTTAATTTACCATTGCGACGATATCAAAATAAATCAAAAATATTCATTGAAAGATATGAGGAATGAAAAGCAGCAAATCCAAGGAGGTTAAAAACAATAGCAACAGCAGTATCGTATAACGTATATCAAGAGGCAGAGTTTATTATAGTGGCAATAAAAGAATCTACAGTTACACGGAAAATATTTGCGTATTATTTTGGACAATATTCGAAAAGCTCCATTATCGAAACAGAAACTAAATCGTCATTAGTAATGTTAACACGAGAACAATGGAAGACGTATTTCAAAGAGGAAGAATTTTATTCAATGGTAAGATCGAAATATCCGGAGAAACCGGGAAAATTAAGACGAAACGAGTCTATAGTGCTGGACAAATAAAATCAGGAGATGGTTCATGTTTGGGAGGAGAATACACGTTACTCGGTCAATTAGTAACAGGAGTGGTAGTGATAGAAAGCTATCAAAAAAACTCACACAATATCAAGGATATTTTGATCCCGATACTCAGACCATGAAAAAGTACCCAAATTTTCTAGCATCAGACAGATCTTGTTTTACTGGAATGTCAACACTAACCTATAGGGCTAATCTGAAAGAATGTCGATTAACGTTATTGAAAACCGCAATTTTCGAGGAAGTTCGAGGAAAAGTATATTGCGAACCAGGAGGGGAACGCGAGGAGGAAGTTATGAAAGAATTAATTATAACCAGGAGAATTTCAAACCGAGTAATAACTTCCAACTTAGCATCAGAAAATACACCAGTAGTAATAGTATCTCAAAACAGCGATTTTGCGATGAGATTCATAAAGGAAGAAGAAGTAAGCAAATGTGACCAAATGGTAATCAGTACAAACTATAAAGGTATCTATTTATTCCAGAAAACAGTAGCAAACGCAAAAGGCAAATTTGGAGAAAAATACATTAAGTTATATTTATATGCGAATAATTGATTAGCATCGATAGAGAAAGTTTATCATGATCTACTTCAAAACGATTGCACATTAAATAGAGAAATATTGAGAACGAAACTGGCGATGGCAATCACAAACCCAGATAACGCAATTCCATTGTTGCCTTTACAAGAAGGCATTTCGGAAGAATCGTGGGTGAGGTAATGTACACGTACCTTTGCAATAAATCAACAGCAAGATTACTAGAAGTATCAAACATACCAAGAGCTAAATGTGCAAATGAATTAAAAATTGTGCATAAAGGACAAATCAGATTTGTACAAGCAGTTAGAAGAATAATGAATCTCGTTAGATTCTATCAAAATCGATTCAATTGTAGCAATGCATACGGGCCGTTATTAGAAGAAGAAGACGGAAGATTGATTATATTTTCAAGTAAATCACCAACACTGGCACCAATAAAATTTGGATTAACAGAATTAACTTCGAAAATTGAATTTAAACCAGTCAATATATCACGAAATGGAGTATACACTACGAAAGATTTAGAAGCGGCAAGAGCAAATATGCTCTTCCCCGCATTTAGGCAAACAGCATTATCTAATATTGTAACAATTACAGGCGGTACTAACTATGAAGGAAGTTCGAATTATGAATTATTGTTATCACCTGAACAATTCAAACATGCGACGATCAACATGATGAAAGCCACGTGGAGAAGATTTTTAATATTTGGTCAAATGATGGCAGGAATATTGGGAATAATACTCATAATCCAAATAATGAGAGATATTTTAACACAAATGTTAGCTTGTTTTATAAACGCAAAAGAAAGGTCAACTGGAAAATGGTGATCGGATTCTTACCATTTTTATCAAAAACTATGATGCTCCACGGACATTTAAATGATATTCATAAAATAAAGAGATTAATCGGAATTTTAGCATGATGAAAGAAACTGATGAGGAAGTTGGACGTAAATTCAAATTTGTAATGAGATTAGAAGCATAAAGAGCTCAATCTAAAGAACGACGACAATGCGGATGGAAGAGATGGATCAATAACAGAAGGAATACTGATGGTGAAGATAGCAATGACGAGGATGATAATCAAGGAGGAACCGAAATGATAACTAAAATTAATGCACCAAATTGGAAGAACGAGCATCGAGCCAATGGGAAAATAAAAACTTACCAACATTAACTTACGGTAATTTACAACGATCAACTTGAATGGATACAAGAATGCTACCAATACCAAATATATACCCAACGGTATTTGAACCAAATTAGAGAGAAATGGATCCAACAACAGTGCGAAAAGCGCGAAGTGTAGATCAAAAAATTGAAACAAGGACAATTGCAGTATTATTAACGCCAGCAGGACCTACCTTAACAATTCCAATTGAAGTAAACGGAATGGAAATGAAAGCAATGGTAGGTACTGGAGCAAGTATATCGGCAATCAATATGAACATTTTACGAGGAAGACTATGGCCTTGCATCGAGGAAACAACAATGGACATTATAACCTGTAGCCAAGAATCAATAGATGTCGTTGGAAGAGTATTTGAATACAAAGACGTAAATATATCAACCTATCTAGTGATAATTATAAAATTAAATGCACTTTGTATAATTGGAACAGATTTATTGCCTGAATTATTAAAAGAAATAGTGCTTGAACTAAGTTCAATAAAATTAAAAGATAAAACCGGGCAAATATGCTCGATGATGACAGAAGTTAGATGTCCATAGAAAATTACTATACCTGGGAGAACTCAGATGATCTGTTATGGCAAAGTCAAAAAAGAAGCGAAAGATGAAATGATGTTTCAACCAAGTCAGAAATTCAAAAAACGAAGATAGCTACCACTAACAAGAGAAATAGTAAATATTAATATTGAAAATGAAATATTAATTAATATCACGATCTTCGATGAAGAAGACAAAAATAATTTATTAGAATGAAAGATTGGGGAAATTGACACCAATGATGGATATTGAATTATCAGAAATAAATGACGATGACACCGAAGAGAAAGAGTTATGGGTAATCGACAGTGAGTTATTAAATGAATATTAAAAAGCACAATTAAATAAACTACTAATTGACTTCAAAGATATTTTTGCAGCATCCGATTTAGATTTAGGTACCAGCAATGTCACTCAACATATTATTCCGCTAACAGATGATAATCCAATTACATTGAGACCATATAGATTGGCAGAAGCTCAGAAATCTGTTGCAGAAATGGAAGTACAAAAGATGTTAGATGCCGGGGTAATTGAACCAAGTTGTTCACCATGGCAGTTTCCAGTAGTAATGGTTAAAAAGAAAGATGGTACTCAAAAATTTTGTATAGATTACCGGAGATGGAATGCAGTGACAAAAAGAGATACTTACCCATTACTAGACATCAATGAAATGTTACAAATGTTGCGTGGAGCAGCATATTTTACATCGTTAGATCTAAAAAGCGGATATTGGCAAATAAAAGTAAAAGAGGAAGACAGAGAGAAAACAGCATTCACAATCGGAAAAGACGTATATCAATTTAAAACGATGCCGTTTGGATTAACAAACGCGCCAGCTTCATTCCAGAGATGCGTGAATTTTGTGACCATGGAATAAAAAATGTATGGTATACATTGATGATTTGTTGATATATTCAAACACATTCGCACAACATTTGAAAGACATTAAAAATGTATTCATAAGATTACGCCAATGGAAATTAAAATTAAAACCTTCGAATAACTTCAAAGAAGTCACATTAGACAATTGTGCAACAAAACAACCAGATCCAAGAAAAGTGGAAAAGATAAAAAGCTGCCCGACACCGAAAACAGTAACTCAAGTACAAGAGTTCCTAGGATTATGTGGATGTTACTGAAAGTTTATTAAGAATTACGCAGGAATTGCGAAACCAATTCAAGAATTAGTAAAGAAAGATACATCTTTCATTTGGGAAAGAGAACAACAAATTGTATTTGAATAATTACGAGATAAATTGATATCATCACCAATATTAATCCACCCAGACTTCAAGAAACCATTTTTGTTAGCAGCTGACGCAAGTAGATTCGCGTCTGGAGCAGTCCTGAGACAATGGGACGAATTGAATCGAGAAAGAGCGATTGGATATTATAGTAAAACTTTCAAGAAACACGAAAAGAATTATTCAGTCGACGAAAGAGAAGCTCTAGCAATAATCCAAGCAATAAAAAACTTTAAATATCTATTATGGGGGCACGAAATTATCATTACAACCGATCGTCAACCTTTAGTATGGTTAGGTCAACATAGAAAAGCATCAAGTCGATTGATGAGGTGGGCAATGCAATTTAAAGAATATTTGCCATATATAAAATTCAAAGAAGGGAAAGCAAATGCAAACGCTGACTTCATGTCGAGATTCGTATTTGAGGAACTGATGGATCATGAGGCAAGACGCATTTGTATGATAATAGCAGATGACATCGATTATACAAAACTGAAAAACGAACAAAGAGAAGATAGCGAGTTAAAATTAATAATTGAATATTTAGATAAAAATGATATGAAAATATTCGACAAATTCAGCAAATTGAAAGAGCATATGGAGAAAAATCGACATAGATATACAATCTAAAAGGAATGGCTATTAATAATGGATGGGATAAAAGATTGGTGTGTTTACCAGAGGGTCGACGAAAAGAAATTTTGATACAATATAATGATGGAAAATTGGGTGGACATATGTCAGCCAAGAAAACAGAAGCCCGATTAAAACTAAAATACTAATGGCCAAATATGAACGAAGACTTAAAAGAATGGATTAAAAACTGCTTAATTTGTGCGACCGGAAAGAGTACAGGAAATAAAATGAAAACACCTTTAAAACCTATGCCAATACCAGCCGAACCCATGACAATGATTGCAATGGATGTGGTAAGACAACTACCAGAATCAGATAACGGAAATGTCTACATTCTAGTAATAATAGATTAAAGACAAAATTCCCGGAAGCATTTGTAATGCCTGATCAAAAAGCAAGAACTATTGCCAAAATACTAGTTGAAGAAAACTACTGTCGATACGGGACACCGAAACAAATCCTAACCGATCAAGGCACGAATTTTATGAGCGAAATCATAAAACGAAGTAACAAATTATTTTCGAATCTCAAAATTGAGAACCTAACCATACCACCACAAACAGATGGGATAACCGAAAGATTCAATGGTATTCTAATATAAATGATGTCAAACTATGTAAGTAAGCCTCAGAAGGATTGGGACGAATATATAAATTTATGCTTAATGGCTTACCGAATGTCAATTCACACCGCAACAAAAATGAGTCCATTTAAACGAATGTGTGGCAGAGAATGTAATATGCCTATGAATTTAGAATATCAACCACCAATCTCACAATACATGGAAATCGACGATTATGTCACCAGATTCAAAGAATAAATGCAAGAAGTGTGGAAAACTGAGGGAATGAATATTTGTTTTAATCAAGAAAGCTACAAAGAACTACATGATAAAAAGAGAAATATACAAGAACATCAATTTAAAATCGGACACTGGGTAATAATCGAAATCCCAGAAATTATACCAGGTACAGCCAAGAAATTGCATCGAACAGGGAAAAGTCCCAACGAGATTATAAGCGTCAACGAAAACATTGTGAGAGTGAAATTAGTCAATAATCCAAAATTAGTCAAGATCCCAAACAAATCAAATAATGTATGTTAAGACAAATCACTAATTATGAAAGGTTGAATAAACAAAATGTGAGAAAGGCGGACGATGTAACCATGGAACACGTCGAGAAAATGAATTTAATCGTTGAATTAACAAAAGAAATAATGCCAGAATGGACCCAAGATAAAACCTTTTTCGAAATATTAGGTGGAATTGCTCTAATGGTGGAAGATTATGCAAGGGATAAAAGTACGCCAGCCAAAATTACTACTATAATATAAAGAATACCAGTTTTATTTACCATCACGAATTTAGATAAAAAATATGCCATTACATCACATACTAATAACCAAAAACGAAACGCGAATACTAGAAATAATCAATATAATGGAAATGTGTAGACAACACATGAATGTTAGAAACTCGAAAAGGCAAACACCATTAATGATTGCTGTTGGTATAGATGCAACTAAAGAAACTCTTAGAGAATTGATGAGAACCGGTTCAGTTCTAAAAGAAAGAGATAGCGAAGGTGAGACAAAAGAAGCAAGCGCAGTAGAATGAATAAAACTCAATGCCACAGAAAAGGATATAAAAGCTTTACGGCCAAGGGAAAAAATAATAATGGATGCGATATCTAAAGGATACGACCAGGCGGCTGCATCAATGGTAAAATGGGTAGGAGGTCCTGGCAAAATAAAAATCCTAGAAGTAAATAAATTCAAAGAAAACGAAAATATATTCGTAAAGAAAATAATCAAAACGAAACGAAATTTTCCGAAAACTATAAAAGCATTATTAAAAAGGAGTGAGATACGATTTACCGAAAATAAATGAAAGAGAGAAAATTGAATCAAGGAAGGAATAACTAGAAAATCAAGTGCAAAATTGGCAAAGAAAGATAGAGGCTTCACTTGGACAAAAAAACGAAATAGATGATATTGAAAAAGGTAAGGAAAAGATCATAAGAGCTTATGAAGAAATTCTTAGAATAATTAACGAAGAAGGCAAAGTTTCCTACAAGGCCTCGAATGGCAAAGATAACGACAGAGAGGATAAAGATGATAACGAAGATAAACGAGATAACTAAAACAGTGAGAGGTAAGATCATGAAACAAGTCACACTACAACCAACTCTTTAGACAAATACAGAATATTAGAATCAAAGAATACAGAGAAAAAAGCTGAGGAGAAATCAAAAGTTGATACAGTAAACACTGTCAAAGTACGACCGTCAAGAATATTGGAAGCAAAAGCAAAAGAAATACCGCCCGAATGGTTTAAAGAAACAGATGTGTTTGAAACTCTAACCAGAATATCGGCCATATCGAAAAATCATGCAAAATTAAAAATAAGATTTACTAGTAATAACAGCGAACCTCAAAGAATCGAGTCTGGAAAAGAAACACTAGAAATATTAGTACGAATTTGGCATGAAAACCTAACAAATGCACCAGGAACAGTTTGGAGCTCGACGAAATATGGAGTGACAAGGCATAAATAATCCACCTATACAAGGAAATCGATAAAACAATAAATGCCGAGGACGACATTTCTGATGGAACACCGAGTAATGACAAAAAGGATGAAGACTGAAAAGACGAAACTAATTACGAAAGTCAAGAACATAGGAATCAACAACCAGAACCAAAGAAAAAACAAAACAAAAAGAATTTAAAGACGAATACAACTCTAGTAAAAATGATGGAAACCAGACGATAAAACAGCAGAAGAATCAATTTCAACAGTCCTTACAACAAAGAATGTTACAAATAATAAAATCGATTAATTTAACAAAGTCAACAGAAGCCAATAAAGATACCAAAAAAGGGAATATGCTTCACCTGGTTGAAAATGCAAGTATAAGTTGTTATTTTGAATTAATAGAAAAATCAGATAGAATGGATACACAATCAGGAGACTCATCAACATGTTAGCTTACAAGAGAAATCTGTTGGCGTATAGAAAAATGGGACAGAGGAACAAGAATTCAAGTGAACCCAGGAACAAACAACCTACAAATAGTGAATACTGGAACCAAAAGGATCAAGCAACTATGTATACAAAACCTCGTCACGAAATGCTGGGAAATACACTTAAAGAAAAAGCAGAAATGTCTATGGGAACATCTAGAAAGTAATACAAAGTATATCGTATGTGGAGGAAACAACGGAACAATAACCTGTACAGTAACTAAAACGTTTAAGGAAATTACAATGAAAAAACCAATAACAACTTCAGTTATAACAAGAACAATATCAAAGGAAAATCAATATAAGCGCTAAGTGTCAGAGATTAAAGCAATAATAATAAAAGTAGAACTAAACGTTGCAAAAGAAGAAGTAGTAATAATCGAAAACCTAGACAAAGAACCCATTACAAAACCATGTGTGTACGAAGTTAGAGAAGATAAAATAGCAAATAAAAGAATTCAATGCGAAACAAATAAAACTAGAGAAATCCAAAATACCGTATACTAGCAAAAATAGAAACTGAAAAATATGAAGTACACGTCCAAAAAGAAAAAAGCAACCACTGGAGAACAGTAACAAGAGAACCACCAAAACTAATAACTACAAATCAACAAAAGAGAGAAGTAACAAGACCCAAATCACAAATACTAAAAACAAGAAAAGAATAAATGAGGACGATAGTCACATATCAATCCATGAAGCACTACAACTCCAAAAATCACTTATGAAAGTGCAACAAATGGAAAAGGTAATAATAACGACTACCACAACGGAAAAAACAACAATAATAACCAATGAAACCAAATTCATGGCAAGAGTGATTTGAATAACAAACGCAGTAACGAGCGTTATAATAATATTGATAATAACCCAGCTGGCAAGAACAACTAGAAAATGTAAACGAAAACAAGAAGAAAGAGGTTATGACCAGCAATAGAAAAATTCAACTACGACATCACAATGGAACAATACGACGCTTAAAGATCAAATGAATACGAATTAATAGAAATTTTAAACCGAAACACAAGTGGACTCTGGGTGAAAGAAAATCCCATTATCGAGACATCACGAGAGTGGCCAAACGAAATCGATGTATATAAAATAACAAATTAGAGATATGGGATACACGAACTCTGCGTATAGAGCCCCCAGAGATAGTAATATGATGAAAGAAAGAGACAATGTAAATAATGTATAAAAGTATGATAAAAATAGTATTTTTTAAAAAGTAAATAATGTGTAAATATTATAAAGTAGCTTACTGTATAATTGTATAAAAATGGACAAATTAAACTGGTAATTAACAATACGATGCAATAACAGATAGTAAAAACTGAGAAATCAGAAAATATTGTATATTATCATTAATGGAAAATGGATCTATCCAGGAGAAATCAAATTAATCAAGCCGAAGTACCACCCTTTGTTGAAACCATGATCAGCAACCCAAGTACAAACTCACCGGAATTTCCCACAGAAATAGTATGGAATACTATCTACCACCCTAATGAATAATGATCAGAACCATTATGGTGATTACAATGCGATGTAATGACTAGAATAACTAATCAAGTCGAGAACAATGGATGCAATTCCAAGCACTATTATCAGAAAGCGTTAACCGTAGTATAACATATATAATCTTAATCGAACAACAAAAAAGTAATATTGAGAGAACGCAGTTGCACTATATGTTGGATAAAAGACGTAGAGGTGATCCATCTTCCTTGTGGACACCTGCTAGCATGCAAATAGTGCAGCCAAAGGTTAATAAAATGTTCCATGTGTAGACAACCGATTGGTAGACGGATGAACAAATTCCGTTTTGACGACCAATAAATGAATCTAAAAACAAATTTGTAAATAATGAATATATAAAAGTAGAATCGATAATACTGTAGTGTATAGACTACACATGATAAAAGATTATATAAAATAATTTAGAAAAATGAATCACAAAGAAAGTCAAGCTGACGTTGAAGATCAAACAAAACAGCTGAAAGCGGAAAAGTTGGTGATAAAAATAGATAAAATCTTAATCCAAGCAACGGGAGAAGAACTAAGCAAACGAGAAATGGATATTGAAGCACAACTATTAGAAATAGTAAGTAAGGAAGGAGATATGAGGAAGTGGTGTGAAGACACCGAGTTTTATCAAGAAAATAGATAATAATTTGAAATAAAAGAAGGCGAAATGAAAGAGAAAATTTAAATATTGGAAAAACTAATCGGAGAGTTGGAACATTTGGTCATATGGTGTAAAGCAACCCAAAGCAAAAATGAGAGCAAAAATAAAAGCGAATAGGACGAACACCAACTAAATCAACTAAAACGTCAAGGTCGAAATTGTAGGGAAAAGTAAATCACAACTAATAAAATGAACTACCAGAAAGGCTCCGAAATTTTGCGAACCACTATAGAAAAATACCAAAGGGAAAAGGGACAAGAAATCGCTGAGTTATATGAAGAGGGAATCAAATTAAAACAATAGCTTGAAGAATTAAATGATTATACTTACGCGTTAGAAGGAAGACGACGTAATATGGCAGGATTATTACAGAAAAAGGAACGAGTCAACGAACTGGAAACGCAAAACTATTGGATTCAAGAGAATCAGCAACAATTACTCGAAAAACGGATGAAGGAAAGGGAAATGTTAAAATTTAACTTTTACCAAGTCATAACACAAAATACAAAACAAATACAAAACGCAACAAGAAATGGAACTATTAAAGAATTGTTATGAGGAAAATGAGAGAAACCTCAAAAGAGAAATTGAGAGATTACAGACCTACGAACGAACAATTGAGTTAGAAGCTGAAGTAGAGAAGCTAACTGAGAATTCAGATTATCTCGCCTATTTATTAGAAAAAGAAATGCAAGCCTCAGCAGCTAGAGAAGAAACTAACCGAATACGGTACAGAACTCCAATGATATTATTACCTTTCTACCCAATTCTTCAAACGAGAAACGATGAAGGTAATAAAAAACAAGGCAAAACTTGTGTTTGAAAGTAAAGTGATTGTATAGAATGTAAAGTGTAAATCATGTAACAGAACGTGTAAAAAATGCATGAAAAAAAACGGTAAGAAAAACATAAATTAAAAACGTCATTATTTTATAAATGAATCTTATTAAAGAAATATATCACATGGAAGAAAACAATATTACTAAAGAAACGAATAGTATCGAAGAAATTATTATATTAATAGAGGATGAACGACTTTATAACAAGATCCGAGAAAAACAAGCTGAGATCCAAAGAATAACCAACCAAATAAGACAAGAAAGAAGACTAAAAAATACAATGAAGGCCGAATTGCAAATAGTAAAAATGGATCTAGCTACGAAACGAGAATTCAATTAAAGTCTAAGAAGGAAAAATGCGCAACTTCAAGCACGTGAAACATTGAAAAATTACTGGTAAAATAAATCAAAACGATCAAGAGAAATAATTGCGAAAATCAAGCCTATATCTACAAGTTAGAAAAAGAAAACGGAAAGTACTACGAGTAGAAAGAGTTTGAACAAAAGGAAAACCGAAATCTGACACAAATAATCAGACGACAACGACAAGAATTAGCCAGACCGTCTAAAGAAAAAAATCACTATCAAAACATGTCAAAATTGAAAAATATGAAAAAAATATCTTTAATAATAAATGAACAGAGTCTTAACTATAATTTTTATTTAACAAAATCCAGAAAAAGTTACGATTTACGAATCATAGAAGGGTAATTCCAGAGAAAAATTAGATACATTAAATTCCAGTTTGGGGAAAATTTTAGAAAAACCAATCGTAGAGGTGTAAAGGTATGAAATTCTGTTTCTATTTTTAGAAAGGAATTTCTTACTTAAATCAATAAAATTTAAAACTCTGAATTTGGTATTCTAAAGCGAAAGGGGCGTGAATTTAAAAATTTTGACAACATATTTGATTAAAACGACATAATTAGGACCTTTTACAGATGTCATTTGACCCCAAATTTTGTAAAATTCATAAAATGAACAAAACTCCATCAAAAAATCGATGAAACTATCACTATTTTACGAGTATATTTTTATAATAATATCAGAGATCATAATAGTCAATGTTCCAAACCTATTATCAATTTAATTTAAATACATATATAAAATTTCAGTGAACAAAAATGATCCGTCGACGCTGCAGGATGGAAGAAACATGGAGGTGGCCAGAACAAGCGAAGAAACTAACTCAACATAATAACCTCCTGAAATTACAGTATTCCAAAGTGGCCATAGAACTAGAAAAAATAAAGAAGGAAAACCAACAAGTAAAACTAAAAGAGACCATTCGGAACGACATTGGCTACCGCCCATCTATCACTATCACCACTTGCGTCGATCGAACATTTATAACCGAAATTAAACGAAAATAAAAAATAAAATAAAATTCTAGAAGATCAATTTTTGGCGGGGTATAAAATAGCACCCAAGACGAAAGAGGACACAGTGTGATCCGGAAGTCATGGACACATTTGTAATATTGGATAAAAATACTCATCTTATACATTCTTTAAATCAATTCTTTATGATTTATTTCCTTCAGTATTGAGAATGAATCATTATCTAAAATTGGAGTTTACCAAACTGCGCAAAGAAAGCACCTAACTGCATTGACAAACCTTACAGATGAATCAAGAGTTTTAGCATATTCAGTCCACCTGGTTCAATCCAATGCTGGTAAAGAAAATATTTCAGCAGCTGGAAAAATCCTAGGCTCTACTGAAGATCGATCGATAGGTGACCCAAGCACAGTGGGTGCAGATCCAAAAACTCAAAATCGTTCTAGCTGTGAGGCAAGATGAGAGCGTAGCGGCATACCCTCTGGACTTCGCCTCAACTCATTGCGTGCAACGGGCGGGATCCTATCATTAACCAGACGGAAGACAAGTGGAAAAGGTCTAAGTCAGGAATGGCCAAATGTGCGCGAAATCTTCTCCGCCCGACCAACAAACAATCGGAAAAATAAAATTAATATTGATATAGTTAAAGAATTAAAATAAATTTATTTGTTCAAATACTTCTGTTGCTGACAATGTAATGATAGCTAAAACTTACTGGAAGAATTTTAGTTTGATAATGACTCGAGTTGTATGGGTATTTTAAGTCTGTTCATAGACTCTCCGAAGAAAGGGAAAAATATACACTGAAGGTGTTGAAAGAGTACCGTTCAGAAAAGGTTTACATGCAAGGACCAAGAAGCAGACAATTCGAGCATAAACCTTCTACAGCCAGCTCGCTGAACCCAACGTGAGTCCTTGCCAGCGTATTCTCGGTAAAGAAGCTCAAATTTCGTGTATTCGCAATCCCTTGTTGCATCACCAGCGTTGCCTAGGTAGCAACGGGCAACAAGCGGGCGGGAAAGACAACATGTTCGCCTGCGTTATCGAAGGTCAATCAGCCATAACCCACCAGATGAAACAAAAATAAATAAGACTAGATGACTCATTATTGAAAAATTATGAGTACTTTAGTGAATTGAATCATTGTTCAAATGATATGAAGGAAGTAAATATTTTGGGAATGATCCTTAAGAGAGAATTTGAGTAGAATAATTACGTAAAATATTTACTTTTTACAAAATTAATTAATGTTTTATGTTCTGATATTTTTAAATTAGCAAAAAAAATTAATTATAGTGAATCACAAAGAAAATTATAGCGATATAAAAATTTGCTATTTTTAAAATCAAAAACTGAAACCGAAATAAAAATATTTGTTTATTTATTTCATTTTAGATTTAAAACTCCAACAATAATACTAAAACTGAATTTCGCTTATTTGAATTTTACAAAAAATTTTGTCATTTTACAAATTTAATCTTTGTATAATTTTCTATTTTATAATGAATTCAATTTTTAAGGTTCGAAATTATTATTTATTTGAAATTATATTTATTAGCTTTAGGAACTTAAATGTTTTTCAAACAATATGTTGAATAAGAACTGTCTAATTAAAAGGGGCTATAGAGATCCAGTATATCCAGTAACGATTACAGCTAAATTCGTGAATTTTCCGCATGTAAAATTTTTCACCAGTTCACTGTATACGAAGTGTACATTAGTTTCTTTATGTATTACAATTGCGATATTTATTCCAATAATACGAATACTTAATTGTGATGAAAATACCGAACATTGGAAAAAGGTACGCCAAGCTAGAATATATGATCCTTTTGATCCGGAGGCTATTCCAATTGGCAAACATTAAACATTATATAGTTTTGTTATGAGGTATAGTTAAAAGTAAACAAAGTTGTTTTAATTAGTATATAAAATAGATCTTAAAACTTCTTAGTTAAATAAATTAATGCTAAATTTTTGAGATTCAATTACTTTGAATAAATCTGATGAAACATTCTATGCCAAATTTGAATATACATTTTAGTTTTTCTAATTTCCCCTCTGCTAAATCGATTTTCTACATGGAATATTAATTATACTGAATAATACAACCTTGGTCGTTTTGCAACTACTTGGCAAAATAAAACCCGGAGGAATTTATTTCAGTTAGTGTTAAGCGTAAAATTTTAACAGCGATATTTTATCAAACATAATATTTTCCCATTGAACACTCAAAAATTTTGAGATTCTGTAATTGGCACTAAAATTTTTTTGTAACTTGATTTCGCATCTTAAACAAGGTATAACAGTGATATTTTGAAAATTAAGCAAATTTAAATATAAATGTTTGAACACATATTTGGCTACTCCCCATCAAATTTTAATTTTTTCTGGGATTATGCATATTACAAACATTACAACATATAATCTTATTAATAAATAAATGATTTAATCTCTACAAATATTCCTAAAATATGATTGGTAAATTTGGTGGTGGTTACAGATTATATTAACAAATTCTAATAGACAAGTACATTCTGTGATTTGAAGCACAAAGACAACAATATGCATTCAAATCAACAATCCAAATAAAACCACTTGATGTGGTAAAACAAATTGTTTATAAAGAAAAAGATTTCAATAATAAGTTGATGGCCAAATTGCAATAAATAAAGATTTAAATGACAATAAAAAAGCATCAATATAACAAGAGACAATAATTTGAAACTAAATGGACTTGAACCTTAAATAATAAATCTAAAAACTAAATTAAAATAAATGTGTATGCCAGTCAAAATTGATATTAGGTAATACATGCAATATTATATATGATCTTAGAGTTTAAGACTATTGGAGGATGTAAAATTGTCACAAGAAAACCAGATTTTAATAACAAAAAAGTTTTTTGATAATATGACCAATTAAAATAAATTAATATAAATTTGTTTATTCTAAAATTTATATAGAATCAATATCGCCATTGTCATCAAATGCTGTTCTCTCAGATCTCATTCCGAAGGTTTTGATTTGCTTCCTAGTTCACTTATTTTATCCTCTTGTTTTTTCCAATCTCTCAGCATCTTATTTTCCATACCAGAATCTCTTGTTTTGTCTTACAAGTTTAAGTACCTTGAGCTTTTCTTTTATGCTATATGTCTTTATATAAATAGGATTTAAATATAATTTTTACAAAATTAATAAATCTTAAATAGCTTTATAAAAATGATATACCTGCAAAATATAAATAAATACAAATAAACCAATTTTAGTGAATTTTAATTAAGTAACTTAATTTCCATTAACAATAAAATTTTCTCTGCATGAAAACAAAGAAGGTTATTTTAATAAAAAGTTTAAAATAAAAAATACACAAATAGGAAAAGATGAACATTAAGTACTGGTGGGTTACTGGGTTTTGATATTTTTAAACTATATGGTTGTTACCCAGACAACCCCATACAAATATTCTTTCACTTACCACTCGGCACCCGTTGCTAAGCAACGTTGGAACTGTGTTCGAGTGGGTAGATCGTCCGTAAAAAGTGAGCGTTATTGCTAATGCTATAATTGACCGAACGATCTCTGGGTCCAACGAGCTGTCGATAGAAGACCTGTGCTCGCTTTTGATTCTTAGGTCCCATTATTCTCCTATCTCTTTCAAAGGTTAACCTATACTCTCATATCATTCATTGTTATGTCCATTCCCATAGTCCTTCTTATCGTCGTCCGTGTTGATGATTATTCTTTGGCCTGTATACCCTTTGTTATGTTAAATATTCACACATTATATCTTTCACCCTTATCCCTATTATAACTACAATGTTTCCCATTATTATTACTAGCATTATCATTGTTACTATTATATATATTACCTTTATTAATTGTTACTACTATTACCTTTATTATTATTTTTATTACTATAACTACCATTATATTTATTGTTATTACCACTATGATTATTACTATTATTATTATTATTATCATAATTATTATCATCATTACTACAAATACCATGATTATTATTATTATTACCATTATTATTATTATTATTATCATTATTATTATTATTATTATTATTATTATTATTATTATTATTATTATTATTATTATAATTATTATTATCGAGTTTTTAGTAGGGATCCTTCCTCATTCCTCAGTTTTATAAAATAATTTTTTTATTGATATACAACATTAGCCGTAACCCATTCTTATTTTACAAAGTAGTTTTGTTGGTTCGAAAATTTTGGCAGCGTACCGCCCTTATTTTTCGGTTCATCCCTATTCTACAGTTTTCGACAAAGTATTTCCATTGACTCAGAAAATTTGAGCAGCGTTCCGCCCTTATTTTACACGTTCTATTTTTACGTTACTACTTTTGTTAAGTATTTGAATTAGTTCGGAAAATTTGAGCAGCGTCCCGCCCATATTTTCCGTCTCAACTCAAATTAATTTATTTAATTCTTATTTAAAAACATTATTTTTCATGATTTTGGTCGTTCGGATTAATCTTTTTCCGATGGCTGTCCATTTTAACTGTTGCAACGATTTCGCAATTTTCCCCGCTACCCATTCCTTCTTTTTGTCCTTAAGATCTATTTATGTTCATATCATAGTTAATGAGTGCCCACTGGACTACTCGGTGTTAGAGATTTTGAGCCGATTGTTGTTAAAAATTTATGTCGATTTTACAGAAATGAGAAACGAGGGAGTAGCCAAAAAACTTCTGCCTTATTTCTCTTTTCAGCTATAGGGATAAATATTGACGTTACGACCCCTGCGTTCCGCACGCTGAGTCTTCACGGGTACATATCATTGGCGATTTTCCACGCTCTTACACAAATCTGTACTATGTAGATTTTGCTTTCTTGCGTTATGTATTGGCTGTGGGCCGGAAAAAAGAATAACAAATAATATTTTACCATAGCATTTGGAATAAAAGTTTCGATGCACTAAGGCTGTAGATAGAAAATATTTATTCAGCATATTACATCGGCCACATACATTTGAAATTCATTGTATCCATTCCATAAAATTTACTTCGAAAATCCCATAAATTTAATTCGATAAATCATCCATAAATTCAATTGGAAAATTACCCACAAATTCGATTCGAAAAATCATCCATAAATTCAATTGGAAAAACAAAAATCATCCATAAATTCAATTTGAAAAACAAAAATCATCCATAAATTCAATTTGAAAAACAAAAATCATCCATAAATTCAATTTGAAAAACAAAAATCATCCATAAATTCGATCTGAAAAGTCATCCATAAATTCAATTGAAAAATTACCCATCAATTCCCTTCGAAAAAATCAATTAATAATATTGCACCAGTTGAGAGTGATCGTGTTCAGGCAAAACACTTACCCGTGTTAATTGCCTGAATGCACGGCTCTCAACCAGTTATACAACCAGTTATACAGTTCTGTAATGAAATTTTTCTCCGAAAAATAAGACTGAAAATTTGTGAAAACACATCGGTATTTATACCTATAATTTGGCCTTAACCTTGCGTGTTAGTTTTATTGCGATTAAACAAAATTCGACTTTGAAATTATTTATGTTATCTAAATTAAATTTTTATTTATTTCTTAATTTAAATTGGTAATTTATTTTTAACATTTTTAATTAAATTTATTCATCCAAAAATATGGTCATTTTACGGTCGAATTTTCTTGTTATTATGTTATTTTTTATGTAAGTTTCGTGCGGTTCTTGATGCATTTTGTGTTTATTTTATTTTACTTTTATGTTTATTTATTTATATTCTCTCAGATTTTAAAGTGTTTAGTTGGTGTTGTATATTGTATTTTAAGTTATCTTGGTGCTGGGTTTTTGTGCTGTATTACTGATGCATTTAAACAATTCTCAAGGCTATTTGTGTGCTGGCCCAACAGTACCCATCACAAATGAAGTTTCAAGTGTGTTCTAATGGGCGGTCGTCAGTAAAAAGTGAGTCATATATCCATGACTGATAATTTCCTTAAGCGGCATCGAGTTCAAGAGACATTTTAGTAGGTTACATGTTCATTTTCACTTTTAATGTCAGATAATTTAATTGAAACAATATCAGAAAGCATTATAAAACAAGTATTCTGATAGTCACGCAATAAAATATAATTAATAGATTAAAACAAGTGATTTTGTAAGTTTTAACGGAATCATATCAAATTAATTCCATGGCCTTCCAGATGAAGGCCATCAAACGAACTGCTTGAGCCTGCTTTGTGGTTCAGCTCAAGCTTTCTTGAAAGCGGCTTATTTTGAGTGCTCCGATGACAAAGAGTTATAGACAGCTCATGGGCCTTGTCTGATACAATTTTCATATAATTGTGCTGACTCGTGCGATCATAATCTCTCAATTTGCTTGGAGTTTTTCTCCTCATTGACTAGATCGAAACATTTCAGCATTTAGTTTCAGCGGTTTCATATGACTTTCCGTCATCGGATTTTTAAGTAATCGACCTGAATTGAATTTCTATGTTTAAAATCGTAAATATTACGACTTTTAGTTCTAATTATTGTTGGGTACTGAAAGGTGACAGAATAAAACTCAAGCAAGCATATACTACAAAATCCCCATAAACTAATCGCACAATAAGATGTTACCTCTAAACACCCGTCACAAATGATGTTGATAACATGCTCTAGTGGGTTAAAAGTAATTAAAAGGTGAGTCTTTCTGTCAGGACTTCTGCTCGGTATCTGATGGGTAAGAAAATAAATCGAGACTACTTGCCATGGGCTTCCATTTTTTACCATTGAATACCCGTCATAAATGACGTTTGAAATGTATTACAATTGGCAGTTTTCAGTAAAGAGTGAGCCATATCGCCATGACTGCTGGTACCCTGGTAAACCTTTGGCTTCATGAACTACCGTAGAAGATTTCATGCTCTTTCAATCGGGGTCAATGAATTTATGTAATACCAAAGTTAAAGAAACGATATGGAATATAATGAAGCAAAATGAAACGAGATTTTGTATTTATTTATAATTAAAATTAAGTAAATGTGTCGATTAATCAGGAAACATATTTGAGGTCAGCTTCCACATTTGTCCTATAGATCTAGTTTCCTTCAACTTTCTCTTCCGGGCCCGTTCCGCTTATTCTGGCCTAGGCTTATTGAATTAAGTGTTGCTTTGTGTCTGGCTCTCATGGCTTGGTTTCGATATTCGCCCGGGAATTATCTCGTAGTTATGATGGCTTCGTTCTATGCCACTTCTGATGCTGTCTCTTAACTTTAACTAGTAAATCTCCTTCTCCATGATTCGCGATTTTTCGACCACTTCCAATTACTAAGTCTACTGAAACTCATTTTATTAGGTCAACTTTTTAGCGATGTCCGGTCGCATCCACGTCTCTTCCTTTCTGCAACATCGTCAAATCAGAGATTCGGCTCGTTGGCTTTGTTTTAGCGCTTTTTCGTTGTAGTAAGCCAAGTCTCGACGAAATTTTTCGACGTCCAGAGGTTTATTCGGCAATGATGTCATGTGGATAAATTTAGATGAATCTAATTAATGATATTTTAATGAATTAACACTAATAATGATCATATAGTATTATAATCGAAAACATATTATATTCTGTTTGTAGTTATTTGTATCCATCCATACGTTTCATAATTTAATTATCAAATATTATGATTTAATTTTAGTTTTTGAAGAGAAACTTTGAGTGCATCTGATATGACACAATATGTGACAATGGTTAGAAACGGATTTTTTAAACAATTTTTGATGGTTAAAATCCTGGGTGATAGTTTTTTTATGAAAATTTAGTTAAAGTAAACATCTGGGTGATTGTTACGATAAAAATGCGGAAAAACTAGTTAAAATTCATCGATTAAAACAAGAAATTTCGTTCTATTTTTAGAACAGAACTTCTTATTTCCAATACCACAACTCGAAGTGAGAGGTCAATTTACTTTATTTATTGATTCTAGTTTTTGAAATTCTTTTTTCTTTTAGAAAATCTCGTCTATTTCTCGGTGGAATTTTCTTTTTATCTCGATAATTATAAATTTCGAACCTTAATTAATGAATTCAAGGTAAATAAATAACTATATTTTTTATGAGTAGCCGTCTTTTATTTTTTATAAATAATAATAATAATAACCAAATTAATAAAATCGAATGATATAAAAGGGGGGTAGGCGTTCGCAAATGAGAAAGATATCAGTTACAATTTCTTCAAAATTCATAATATAATTTCTACTAAATTTTATTAAAATCAAAAACGTATGCTTAATTCTGAATATTAAAACAATGTTTATAATATTCATTTTTGGACATCCCTATATCTAAAATAATTTTATCAATAATAAAACTCATAATTATAAAATGATATAATATAAATGAAGGAGGAAAATTTCTAAATTCGAATGATACATATGATATCTTTATAAATAAATTAAACGACTAAATTTGGTTGAAAATGATCAGCAAAATGGAGAGTTATGAAGGAAAATGATTTTGAATAATGGAACAACTACTTAATCGAAACAATTTTGAGTTGTCAAAGTTGTTTTTAAGTTTGGCTTCATTGGCTTTGATTTTTCTTTGATTTTCTTTTCTTGTTCTGGATTTTTACTTTATTTAATTTGGATTTTTGTTATTATCTAATCGATGTACTTTCTTCTGATTTCTTGAATTTATATTTCATTCATGTTCTTTAACTGATATACTTATTATTATATTCTTCCAACCTCTTTATAATGATGGTCTGGTGTCCGGGTTTTTAGGGAAGGGAACTGGGCCCTAGCCCTCCTCCTTTTATAGTTAAATCAAGTAGTTTAATAATGGATTATAAAATAAAATAAAATTAAATCGAATGATTACGTTCAAAAATAAATCAAATAATTTTACAATTATGCCTGAAAAAAGGTTATGTTGAGCCAGAGCACAAACTGCCTTGAAAATAGTTTAAATGTATCAGTTATGTAACACGAAAACCCAACACCAAGTTTACTTAAAATATAGCATACAGCATCAACTAAATGCCATAAAATTAGAGAGAACATAAATAAATATAAAATCAAGAAACATAAAAGTAAAATAAAAAATATACGAAATTTATATAGATATAACATGACAACAAAGAAATTCGACCAAATATTTAGCTAATTTATAATATGCAATTTAACGAAAATTATGAGAAAAAAAATAAAATAAAAAGATAGTTAAAAATTTCTAATTAATAATTATAGAAAAAATTCACTGAAAAAAAAAATGAAAATAGATACAACAATATTAGAGAGTTCTAGAAGGTCAAATTTGTTTGGTCGCATTAATACAAACACACATAGACAAACCGACTAGTGAGACTATATATACTGATCTATTTTTCACAATTTTCAGTCTTATTTTTCAGTCTTACTTTTCAGTCACTTGGTAGAAAACTGTTTTGTGGTGTGTGTAACAAGCTTAGAGCAGTGTATTAAGACAAGTAACGCTACTGTCTTCCCTAGTATATAATGCACAGGTGCTATGTTCGAGTAGTATACCCACTGAGCGTTATATTTGCATAAAGCTCTCAGGGCGTTTTATTCAAATATACTAAACAAATTAATCGAAAATGGTTTCCTAGGGAGATTTTTGATTGAAGTTTTAAATGCACGCTGTAGTAAGGGTTTTGTCTGAATACGATAACTTTCAGTTGGTATACGAGCATGAATGTTTACCTATTATACGAATTTATTCACGACGATTTTGTGAATTTATAATGATTAAATAGCTTATGATTACGTTTATGTGAATGAATTTTGGTCCCTATGGAAAATGTGATATGTTGAATAAATGTTTTTAACTGAAAATTGTATCGAAACTTTTATTCGACTAAAATGATATGTAGGAGAATTATTTATTTTTTAGCTCACAGCCACCATATACAACAAGTTATTAAACTCCGACACATTCTAACTGAGCCGTGCACCGTTCATCGGCAACGTTTCCATGCCTGTAAAGAACAGCGACTTGAACGTAAAATAATGAATATATACAGCAATGAACGGAAAGCTGAGAGGAGGTTTCTTGGCCGATCGGTCATTTTTCTGACGTTGATAAATTAGACTAAAATTTCAAAAGACAATCGGTTTAAAATCTATTATATCGGGTAGCTCAGTGAAAACTCATTAATCTATAACATCAACATAAATAGATCATAAGGTTAGAAAAACGTAAAGGATAGAGGGGAAACCGCGAAATCGTTGCAACAGTTAAAAGATTAATCCGAACGACCAATATCATGAAAAATGAATAGTTTAAATTATTTAAGAACTTAATTAATTACTTTGAGTTGAGAAAAATTAAGGGCGGAGCTTTGCTCAATTTTTCTGAAATAATTAAAATATTTTAGTAAAGCCGAGAAATAAATGGGCGGATACCTGGTCCAAATTTTGCAATATACAAGAATAATGATAGTAAAGATAATTCAACTACAGAAACCCAATTAAAGAGTACCGTTTCTTTAGGTTACCCGCAAAATTGCAACAAAAATCATAGCCAAAAGTCCGAAGACTATTGGAATTATTGAAAGGTAGGTGGTGGTTTGACTGATTAAATTGCAATTGTTAGACTCGAGCAGATGGATAAACTTTTTGGTGGCCTCCTCGAATCTCCCATCTCTAACGAGAGCTTGAAGCTCAACAAATTTGATAGCAAATATCATTTTTCCCCCACGATTCCGATATTTATATCTTTGACGCAATCGAAAATGCCAACGTGAATGAAATTCACTCTGCTTTCGTTGCTGTGAAATACATCTCTCAGCAATTAGTCCACGAATCGACTGATGAAATTGCAATCGTTTCCCTTGATAGCCCACACTAAACTGTTGCCGATTTGACCGGTTATGAAATTCGACATACAAATTCGCTTGAAAAAAATGCTAAAATTTCCGCTTCCGGATACGATTCCAACAGAAAACTATTCGATAATTCTTCAGTCATTTTATGCCATCTCGTGTATTTTTTTCATATTCAATTGATCGTTCTGTATAATTGCTTATTATGCCTTCATCATGCTTCATTGTAACTTGGAGCTTTGAGCATTGAATTTGATATTCCAGAACAAGTACATTTATATTGTTTATTACGAACTACAATATAAGGAACTAGCGAAATATCGCAATGAATTTAATTGCGAAATAAATATCGTTGCCGGCGACACTGATTCATTTTTCCTTGAGGTTAAGCACTGTAGGCTAGACACTCTTTTGCGGCAATGATAAGAGACAACATTTTAGATACCTCAAATTACAACCCAGCACATCCTTTGTACTCTAGAAAACTAGATTCAGTAATAGGAAAATTTAAAGACGAAAGTAAAGGTCTCGGGTATAAAGAGTGGTTTTTTTAAAACCCAAGTTCTATAGTCTTTTAGGTACTAAAGATACAATAAGGGCTAAGGGGGTGAAGTTGTTGGGGACAGAGATTGAGCACCAGTCATATTTTAAATGACCTTGGAAAAATATGATGACTCATTCAATGACCTTGAAAAAATATGATGATTCATCCAATGACCTTCACCTGCTTTTAAATGACCTTAAACGAGTCATTGTCTTATTTAAATGACCTTGAAAAATATGATGACTCATCTAGAGACCTTTATGTAATTTTAAATTACCTTAAATGAGTCATTGTCTTTGTTAAGATGATATTGAAAAATATTATGACTCACCCAATGACCTTGAATGAATCATGGTCTTTGTTTAAATGACCTTGAATGAGTAATTGTATTAAAAATTTTTTTGTACTTTTAGGCTTAGAAAATTTTTTACCCCGGGGGGGGGGGGGTTATGTGGTCCAGCGGTGACATAACCATCTACTGTTAATTCGTCCATTTTAACTTTTTATTTTCAAATTACTAATACATTTTTTATTTACATTTTAAATTCTCAGAATCTCACAATTTACCTACTTATTATTTAAACATACATTTTACTTTTAGTATTTAAACCACAATTTTACATTTAATAAAAGATAACAAATATTTTATTTTTAATAAAGTTACAATATAACAAAAAAAACGTGCAAACTTTGGTTTTGTTTGTGTTTTCATAAATTTGCACTCGTTAATTATAAATGACCTTCTTTTATTCAATTTTCTGTTTTTATTGATTTCCTCTTATTTCCTTCTCGTCATTCGACATTTATTTTTCATTCCCTTTTTATTAAGCTCCAGAACCACATTTTAATCACTTATTATTGTTTCCCCAAATCATTTTACATGTTTATTAATTATTTTATTCTATTTTTAGGTATCCTCAACATAATCATCACTGCATTGAGCTCTTGAGTATTTTTTATTTTTCTAAATGTTTTCCATAAGATTGGATTATTAATATTACCAATAATTATCATTATCAAATCGTACCACAAAATATAAAATAATTTTAATTTAAAAAATAAAACATTAATTTTTTAAAAAATCTAAAAAATATCATCCCTTTTTTAAAAACAAGTTATAATAAAATGTTAAAAATTAAGTTAAAAATTAAAAATTATTTTTACATAATAAAATCATTTTAAAATCCAAAAAAATTACACAAACAGAACGAATCCTTCAGCTTACATAATTTTTAACTTTAACCTTTCGACTCCAGGAGTTCAAAGTTTCACCGACCCCGCAGTGCTCAATTTTTTTTCGTGTACTACTCTACACACAATACAAAAACTTGTGATGGTATAGTTTGATTGAATTGTATTTTGATTGTGGTGGAAACTATTTCGGTCGACCTATAGAAACGACCCAAGCTTTGAAGCATATTTGTAATTATAGTAACAAAAGCAACTGACAGCTACAACTCCATAATTACAAAAACTACAATATCTCAATAAAGTCAACAAATTATACGTTTTTTATAAGTGCTTACTGACAACGACATTATCGCATGGTTTATCACGAATAATAATAAAGTTTTGATATTTATGATCATTATGATAAATGCTACTATTTCCTTCAACCATTGAGAACTGTTTTCTTAGTTCAAATATGAAATAACAGTTGAGAACAAAAATTTGATGTAGACTAACGAATGTTGGTAAAGTCTCTGATACCTTATTGGAAACAGCAACAAAATTATTGATGTTTAACTATGAAGAATAATAAAGTGTCGATATCTTATTAGAAGGTAAGGGATAATATAATCACCAAGGATTATTAATAGAGCACAATAATGAAGTATATTAAAACATAAATAATACTATTGTTAGCATTGAATAATAATAAAATAATGACATAATATTGCATTATTAAATGACACAAAAGCCATCGATGATTGAATAAAAGTATAACAATGAAAGAAAGATGGCTATCGCAATATGAAAATAATAGTAAAATTGCTAATAAAATTATATGAATTTTATCGTGATCATTTACATGGACTTGGTTATGTAATTGTCTAATTATTGCGATTCTAGCTACTAATGTTGAAATTATAAATAATGTCGGTAGGACTTTTAATTTAATTCTTTGCAAAAACTAACAACCTAAAATAGCTATGAACTCTATTTTCAGCAAAAATACACAAACCCAGGAAATCTCAATGGAATTTTAGTAAACTTTGTTTTTAAACGGAAAATGTTTTTTTACACAATTCATTCGCTTTCAAATTTTATAATCTTGCAATTTGGGTACCTTTGTTTCTGACCGTAACGGGCAAATTGCATCAAGATTTTCTCTGCATAAATCGCTTTCATTATTTAAACTTCGTCAGCATTTTTCAGTAATAAAAACTAACAAAAATATTTATGTTATTCTGCTGCAGCCTGACATGCTACTATCGTATCTGTCAAACGCTGAGATTTTATTTTCCTAAAACAAATGAATAATGTCACCAGGAAAATTTTTAAATAATTGAATTATTAATTAATTTGTATTTTTATTTTTACATTTTCCTGAAACCATAGCATAGATTTAAAATGTTTATATTTGCTTTACCTTTTAATTTTACACTCAAATCGGATTTTTAACTTTTTTCTTATTTTTATTAATCTTAGCTCTCACATTTAGGTTTTGGAACTTTTGAGTTTTAAATCAATTTGGTGAAATGTGTTGAAGAAGCGGAAAGCCAAACATGCCTAATGAAAAACCACGTGGGAGAATATACAGTGAAACCATAAATACGACATGAGTACAAGAAGGAGGTTGAGTGATGGATTAAGGAAGACTGGCTGATTCCGGCGAATGGCGACGGTCAAAGTATCTTGCTTTTCTTAGGAACATTGAAAGAAAACAAAGAGAAAGTTAGGTCGGTTCTTGACTTAAGAGAGCTTTATGATTACGTTAGGATTCATACCGGTGACAGCGATGTATGTGGCAAAAGTTTGAAAAAATAGTGACAAATGGGAGATGAGGTAGTAATGCTTAAATTTAAGAAGGCGTATCCAGATAAGATGATCCAGTTAAAGGAATGTGGACGGTAATTAATAGTAATTGCGGGGTTTTATGGTGTGATGCGAGTAGTCTCTCATTAGGGGTTGTGCTGGTAATAAATGGCGATGTAGCTGAAGACGCCTCGTGGCTCAGAAAAGGAATTGACCACTTTCATATAAATGGATGTGGTGCTAAAAGGAATTAGCTTGGCATTCCAATGGGGAGTTAATAGAATCGAATTGATGGTGGGGTTAGGTATATCTCATCTTTGTAACTGATTTCAATCCCTTAATAATTTCCCCATAATTATGACTTGTTGTTTATAAACACTTTTTACCTTCTTTTTTGTTATTAATCTCATTATTATTAAATTTTGTGATATCTTTTTTATTTCATGAATTTCAAATTTTTGAAACTTGTGTGAATGAAAGAACATTTACCAAGTATTTCAGATGAATATTCATATTTCGTCAACAAATCTCAAACTTCAGTGAATAAAGAAGAAAGAAAACTCTTCAGAATTTCTTGGTTTGCTGTAATGTTGATTTCCTTTACTAAGATATCTTGAAGATCGTGATAGTTGAGCAGCTATTGCCACATATTTTTCTGGTGGTCTCTTCAAATAGTTTTAGCATCTTTGTTAGGTTAAACATCATTTAAAAAAAATTTAATTTAACTAATATATTTTGTTCGATTAACACGACATAAATGTCCATCATTTGACATGTTTCTGGACTTATCTTTAACACAGAATCACTTATTCAATGAAAAACGTAAAACTAAAGGTGAGTTCCTGGGAGACCCACTGACTTATTATTCCGTTTTCCTCCACATTATTAATATATTTTCAACTTTCTCAATTAAATGAAATGTCTGGCGCCAAGGATTAATAACAACATATTCATTTTTCGTTAATATCTCATGTTTTACTAAATTGGTTTTGCCTACATTCCATTTATGTTTCATAGATAGGTTTTCATAGTCTTTTATTATTTTATTTCAAAGTTACATCTCTATTAAGTTGATCATTTTAAAATTGATTGGTTTTTCTTCCTCTAACATAAAAATATTTTCTTTTTGCGGGTTCAATACAAGTTTAATATTAATTCCTCCTATTAGATTTGGTAAAATTTCATTTGCAATGAAGAAATCAACATTATTTTCTTGATTTATAATTTAAATTTTTAACGAAACTTTGCCTTATATTTCTAAGGAGCTGGTATTCAAAAAGCAATTAAATTTCTTAATATTGATAAAGATATTAAAACTGGGCTTACCCCCCATTTTATCATATTTTATTACACTATCATAACCATTATTTAAAGTAGCTAATTTATTGTCCATACTTTTATCTATTTTATCTACAGTATCTATACATATAATATCAATCATACCAACATCACCATACCGAATATTATCAAAAAATTCAATTTCATGCAAACAATTACAAACATTATCATATATACAATCTAAAAGTAAATAATTAAAAAAATTTTGTAACGATTTAATTAAAAGATAACGCGAATAAAAAACTTTTCGTACGATATATTTCGATAGCATAACTATCATCTTCAGGTACTCAAAACCAACTAAAAATATTCTGAATTAACATTTAATTTAAACAAATTATTTTTTTTAATTAATTTAAAATTTCATTTATATTATAACTTTTTAAATTTTTATATTATAACTTTTTGGTCTTTATACTTCTACAGAAAGCTTTTGTGAATTTAAGTATAAGAGAAATATGGTGAAAGGATTGATTTATCGGTCATGGTCTTTATCTTCTACTTTTGCTAATTCGGTAAAAAGTGTTGATAAATTGGTTGAGTTGTTGATAAAGAATGGGTATTCTAAATCATTTTTATTGTTGATGATAAAAGAGATTGTTGATAAATTGATTAAAACTCCTATGGATCCATGTTTTGGAAAGTCTGAGTGTAATTTGTCAAATGAGCGTGAATTGAGTGTTGATCTAAATAATAGTAAAAATGGATATAAACAAATTGAGCCTAAATATGTGTTAGTATTGCCGTAATCTGAAGGTTTTACAAATTATAAAAGGAAGTTAAGTAAACAGATGGGAAATTTAGAATATAATATCGTCTCTAATTCATGTAAGGTACGCAATATGTTTATTAATAAATCAAAAACTCCGGTTGGATTGTGTTCTGATCTCGTTTATCAATTTACATGTAATGGGTGTAATGCCACATACATTGGAGAGACTTCCCGTCATCTCTGTACTCGAATTCTAGAGCATTGTCGATTGAAGGGTTTGACCAATATTAGTGAGCACAATAGAGGCTGTAAAAGTGAAATAGGAATGTCTAATTTTAGAATTTAGTTGAAAAGTTTTAATAATTATTGGGAACGCGTGATATGTGAAGAATTGTTGATAAGGTCATTGGATCCAAAGATTAATGTGCAAAGTGCTGTGACTACGAATGTTTTGAATGTTTTTAAATAGTTTACGTGTGTTAAATCATGTTTATGTATTGTTTTTTTAAAAAAAATTTTTTTTTTAATATGATTAAAGTAATTGATATTTTAAATTACATTAATTTTAAATTAATTAAAAGTTATTTGAATATATTTTATAAATATTTATTTATTACTAAATTAATAAAAAATAATTTGTTTAAATTAAATGTTAATTCATAATATTTTTAGTTGGTTTTGAGTACCCGAAGATGATAGTTATGCTGTCGAAATATATCGTACGAAAAGTTTTTTATTGGCGTTATCTTTTAATAAATACAATCATTGCTCAAGATATTACTGTTAGGCCAGAACACAAATGGCCTTGAGAATTGTTTAAATGAATCGGTAATACACACGCAAATACAACATGCAGATTTAAAATCGGACCCATAATACACCAACTAACCATGCTAAAATATGAGAAAGAAAAACAATTAAATATAAAATCAAGAAACACAAAAATAAACAAAAATAATAACAAAGTGCAACAAGATCCGCACGAAATAAACATGAGAACATTAAAATTTAATCAGAATTTGAAAATTTATCAAAAATACTAAAATCCATAAAAATGGAACATGATTTGAATTGGAAACAATTCAATTAAAAAATTAAAAAATAAAATTGTCAAGTTGAATTACAAAAAATAATAAAATTAAGATTAAAATATACTAGAAAATAACAAGGTCAAATTTTGTTTTACTAAATCAAATTTAACACGCAAGGTTAGGGTGGTACAATAGGTATATATACCGATTCATTTTCACATAATTTTAATCGGTTTTTAACCCGTTTTAATCAGTTTGATTCAGTCTTGCAAACTTGAAGCAGATTTCTGTAGCCAGAATTTTTCAATGTGAGTGAAGAAATGTTCAAAGACTTTCTCCACGTCGCACCCAGACAACCTCATATGAGCTCTGTTTGAGGCGTCGGCGTGGGGAAAGGTTCATATGTGCGATGAATAAAACTATGTATGCCAAATATGAATATGTATTATCCCAGTTATATGACAATAAATGATTAATTCAGAAAACTTTTGTCGAAATGTTTTTCCGGCCCACAGCCGACACATCACCGATATTGTTGAGCTAAATATTGATTTTGATTTTGGACTTCTTTAGAATGGCTTCATAGCAACAATATCTTCGTTTTTCATTTTTTTATTAATTTCTTCTATCTTTGTAATAATTTTCTTAATCTCTTTTGACATTGGAAATATTTCTCTTCTTCATTGCTCTTTTTATATCTTTATCTTCTATTGCATTTTGCAATGAAAAGGCAGTTAATTTCTCTTTCGATAATTCGTGTCTTAAGACATTTTCTGCCTATCGATCAATTATTCTAAAGAAGTCTTGAATCGATTCATTTCCTTTTTTGTATCGAATAGCTTCATTTAAATTTCTTCCTAAATTTGAAAGTTTTTCGAAGTCTTTTCTGCATCTTTCTTCATAACTGTCAATTTCTTCATTGACTTCTTCATATAATTTAGCGGCTTTAGTTGACATGAATACTTCTATGAACGTTTTTTGCAATTGACTTGGGGTTTTAGTTAAATCATAAAATCTTCTAACTTTTTTCCAAATGTAAAGATTTTGGTATTGGAATAAACGCATTCAATTGATTTTTTTTTTCAAAATTTTATTTTATAACAAAAGCGGCCTTTCGGCTTATATGCGAGCTAGGCTCAGCATTTCAATCACCTATGGTGTTTTTAACTAACTAACACAAGTCTGCAACGCCGATGCAATTACCAGCGTTGCTGCATACACTCACACTACTTAATGATTATCAGTTGTATCTCCTCGTTTATCATGCATCTCATTCACCTGAATATGTTTATTATAGGTAGATGATGGACCTTTTTTGACGAGTAAAGTTTTCAGTATATTATTTATTGAAAGCTTGTTTTCATTTTTCTCATAATTACGATATGTTGATTCAAAACCACTGAAGGGATTAGATAACCAGCTAGGTTGTTTAGTGATACTCAGGATCGGCTTTCTGTGATTGCAAGGTATATGCCAGTTTGTCGATTTTGTCCAGATAGCAATATAATCTGTGGTAATAAAGGAGATATCCCAAGGTTTTGGTCCTTTGACACCATGTGTATCATATCTCTTTATTTCAGGGTCAAATTCAATTGTAAGATGTTCGAAGTGACTTTTTAATATTACGTTCCTTCGAATAATAATTTTTTTGGTAGTAATTTTGATCGGGTTCTCGATATGTTTGCAAATTTCTTTATTTCTTGTTGTAGTATTATATGAACTGGAGCTGCATCCACTTTTTATTTCATGTATTACGTGCTTGTGTCCATTATTTTCATCCTTCTCAAGCGCTCGAACAGATTTATCGCAGGTATTTGAGGGCACAATTTTGGCTAGTCGACCAGAGGTCTGCGAGCTACGTCCACTATTTTCGCGCGCCTCATGCGCACGAACAGATTCATCCCAGGAAGTTGATGGCACAATTTTGGCTAGTCGACCAGAGGTCTGCGAGCTACGTCCACTATTTTCGCGCGCCTCATGCGCACGAACAGATTCATCGCAGGAAGTTGATGGCACAATTTTGGCTAGTCGACCAGAGGTCGACGAGCTGCGTCCAGTATTTTCGCGAGCCAGAAGCGCGCGAAAAATTTTTTCATCATTGATAATCATATAGTTTGTATTATTCTGATAGTTAAACAAATTTAATAGTGATTTGATTTTCAGCTGAATTATAAAAATATAATTTTTTATGAAAAATTTATAAATTGCATTTTGAAAATCACTTTTAAAGTTTAAAATTATTTCACTATTGATTAGTTTTAAATAATTATCAATTAGTTTTTTAAGATCATTATTGACAATATTTTCAGGAATTATTGAGGTTACTGAAAGAGGAGGATTATTTGTGTTATCCATCAGTAAGAATTTCTTCTGTAAATATTTGATTAGAAGAAAGTTATTCTCAATAGTTGTCTGATCATCGTTTTTTAATGAGAGTTTGGAATTGATAATTTCGAAGAGATCATTTGTTAATTTCTTCAATCTTCCAAGATATTTTCCTTTTTTCTTCTTTGTTAAAATATTATTTTTAAAAGAGTTTTCTGATTTAATTTCTTCATTCGTTTTTAAAACAGTTTCACTTTTTTCAATATTTAATTTTGAATTTTTTTTAAAAATATTTTTTTTAACTGTGTTTTTTGATTTAAATTCTTTATTATTTTTTAATCTGTTTCACTTTTTTCATTAATTCTTATTGATTTTTTAAAATTCATGGAGTATAGTTTACTATTTTTTACTTTAAGTAAAAATATTTTAAATATCAAGTTGTTTGATTCAAGAGTTTCTAACTTTTTATAATATTTTTCATATTTATAAAAACAATTTCTCAAGGTTGTGAAATTTTCATTGTTACGCAGGTGTTCTTCAATTTTAAATTGCTTTATCCAATTTTCATTCTTTGTTTTAATTTTCGTTTCCAGGTTGTCTTCAGAAATTGAGCAGGATCCAGAGTCAGAATTATAAGAATTCTTTGATTCAAAACTGTTAGCTGGCAATTTCTGCCCGGTGCTATCGAATGTCAATGTGTTAAATTTTTTCATCGCTATGTTAGAAGACTTTGGAGACATGACATTTATCATATAAAACAAGTGAGTAACTCCCAGGAGGAAACTATTATATTGTAAGTATCTTGAGTAAGATACACACATGCATACATAAATCATATAACTCACACTTTTGACATTCAGACATGCATTACATAATCTTCAGTCATACAAATTCAACATACACATACATACATATTATATTATTTAGAATATCTATTACTTACTGTTATCCTACACTATATAAGCGGAACTAGAATGTATTACACCGAGTTCTAGCAGGTTGCCACATCTTGAATGCATGACAAGATATATTTATCGTATTTTGATGTTCTTCTAATAAGCCTATGGTGAATGTACTATGCTCAAAACGTTCTATCACACATATTATCTTTAAAATATTTTTTGTAAGATAATTTTAAGCGACCTTGTTACACACAGTTGTAAAAGATTTGAAAAATATTTAAAATTATTTTGTAAACCTTTAACTATCATGAAGGTTATCATGAATAACAGAAACATATTGAATGTAAATTTCACTTATCAATTTCAGATAAAACTTGTAAGATAAATAAATTGTAGTTTAGCCTCTTGGAAAAACGATTTATAGCAAAAATCTCTTGTGTTTAATGTTAGAATCTCTAAAAAGAAAGGCGATTCCCACGTAAGAATCATTTGAAAGGGATGTGACTTGCACGTGGTGTACATAACATTCCTGGCTGTTTCCAGAAATCGTAATATTTTTTATTAAGCTTCTAAATATACCTTTGAAAGAATATTTTCAGTAAAATGTCGTATTGAAGAAATTGAGAAGGTTACATTTAATTTTAATGAAAATTTCCTAAAATTTGTAGATTACAAATAATAAAGCGAAAGTAGATAATTTAGGAACAACCGTAATAGCAACATTTCTGCACATTCACCAACCATACTATTTTATTCATATTTTCTTTAATTAATTCATTATTGAGCTCATTTTAAATCCTTTTAGATAATCTTTTAAGTACCCTTTTTGGATAATGTTTCCTTTATTATTACAACAATAAGTCAAAATATTTAAATCGAACATTTGTTTTTCCGGTAATGAACCTTTAATATCAATCAAGAACTTAATGATGAAATTTTGCATATTTCTCCTAAAAACTCATCACCTTTCGATCTTTTGTTGTAAATGAAGATAAAAGTGAAATTTTATGTTTTTATAGTACAAAACCTTTAGCTTTTGTAATAGTTACATTAAAACGAACCTTATTAAAAATAACTTCAACTAAAAATTCAATGAAAAACAAAAGGAACGACTGGAAAATATTCATTCTTTTATTATTTGGAGTCTTCAACAAGTCTTTTACATTTGACAGACTGTGTTCCACTATCGTTATCAATACATACCTTTGTTATTTGTTTTATTTAAATTTAATTCACTTTTTATTTTACATTATTTTCTACTCTTTGTTGCAATTCACGTTTGGTATCAGTTTCCTTTGCAATGTCTTTCGTTGTAGGTTTTTACGGCGAAAAATTACCTATTTAAATGTTTTAAGTTATTTTAAGAACAATTTCAAATTTGTTTATAAACAGTAACCCAGTTTTCATTGAAAATATTGATTCACCAGAAAAATTGAGTAATATAAAAGAATAAATATCCTTGTGAAATTTTAGTAGCATTTTAGAATCAATCAATTAAAATTTTATATCATTAGAATAAGTTTGTCTTGCAAAAATCGATAATGGTGGCTTCTAGAGAATTTTAAAAAATAACCAAGTACTGTACATTCAACTTACAAGTTTGATGACATCTCTCTTTATGGAAAAAACTTGGCGTTTTCCATTTCTTATACTTTAATTACTTTTTTAAATCTATTTTAATTTACTAGTTTACATTAATTAAAAAATGTATATATTGAGTAACAATAGTTATAAAGGATGGTATTCAATACATTGTATAAAATTCCCCAGTAGTAAACCTCAGAAAGTTGTAGTTCGAGAAGAAAAGTATTCGGTAATATTTTCAGGTCTGGGAAATGCTGGGTAACAGGATGCAAACATCTTTCTAAAACATGAGATTTGAATTATAAGATGACTGATATATAATTTCAAAAAATCTCCTTAACAATTGTTATCGGAAAATTTATAAATTTATATAATTATAACGTGAAGTAAATGTATATTTGAACCAGAGACATTTCTAGCATTGTTTCTTCAGAAATATAATCCATCGTGCGACAATGTATCTTTAACGGGAAAATTATTATACTAGTAATAAAATCTCTGGATTATAATCAATACAAGTAGTGTACTTTTAAGCATTTTTAGCTCAAAGTCCCTACCCGGGAATTTGTTAAAAAAAAATTTGCAAAATTTATCAACCCCAACAATCTCCTAACAGAATTTGTTAGTTTGATAAAAATGCAAAACTATCAAAATAACATTTACTCATTAGGAAGTTTCGCTGAAAATGCTTAAAAGCACACTACTTAGCATGGAATGATAAAAATAAATTTCTTAAATTTTTAAATTCTTAAATTTTTTCAAATTTTCATAATTTTATAATTTCTAATTTTTTAATTTTAAAAATATGGTAATTCGAGAAAAATATTTTTGTAATTCTTTTAATAAATATCTTTCAAAAGCTCACAAAGCTAAGCATGAAAAACTAAAATCCACCAAGAATTGTCTCACACTTCACAATTCAGGAGCGCCAGCGACTGTAAGTTCTAAACTTTCAGAATTTTTATGGGCAAAATATCCAGGAGAACATCATCTTCCAAAATATAATTATTTGGGTAAATTAGGCTCAATTATGTTTTAAAAAAGAACATGCTAGTGTTTGCTAAATTCATTATAAAATGATTAAACTAAAAATGGATTTAAAAATTTGTAATAAATGAAATATTGAAAAATTGATTGAATCTTTTAAAATTATTAAGAGAAAAGGAAAATCCTATTTTCTTGGTATGTGTAAAGAATGCGAAAGCATAGAAAATAAGATAAGTGAGCAAAAATTTAAAGAGAAACGTTTATTAGGAATAAGAAAGTTGAAAACTATATACAAAATGTAATATAGAAAAACCTATAAGTGAATTTAGGAGTAGATTAAAGAGGGATTATTATGTTTATAATTCAGAGTGTAAAGAGTGTGAACGAAAATATGCACAAAATAATAAGGAAAAAATTAATGAGTACGCTAAAAAACGATATAATAAAAATTCCAAACTTAAACTAGCTCATCATTTATATGGAGGTATTAGAAGAGCATTAAAACAAAACAAAGAAAGTCGAACATTAATGATGTATTTAGGATGCTTAATAAATGATTTTTTTCAATGGATTGAATTTCAATTTTAATATGGAATGACTTGGGAAAATTAAGGTTTTTATTGGCATATAGATTACACATTATCAGTTTCTAGTTTTAATTTTGAAGATGAAGAACAAATAAAAAGATGTTTTAATTGGATAAATTTAAGACCTTTAAGAGCAAAGAAGAATTTATCAAAATCGAATAAAATAATTTCAAAAGAATTTTATTACAAGAAATTAAATCTCATTATTTTTTGAATTTAGCAAATGCAACATCTTCAAATTGCTGGAAACTCCTTAAGTCTTTTTCTGCCACTTAATTAGAGAAATTTTATGAAGGAACTCGGGTAATGACCGATCCAAGTGGTAAAAACGAAAAAGAATTAAAAAATGCACAATCCGCAGCACGTCTCCTAAGTTCATTATGATTAGAATATGGAGATTGTTCAGAGACTAAACGTTGGTGGGGATGAAAAGTCTAATCAGCTTTGATGATTCCTTAAGATATAGTCCGGCTCTTTTGGAAACTTGAGAAATGTTCCGCCAGGAACTCGTTTAGATATAAGACTTGATGAAAATGATAATCCAAAACCCGGAGAAGAATCAATAAATAGAGTTGATGCAGCTACTTTATAACATGACATATCGTATCGTCAAGAAGATATTCGTTCTCGTCAAAAAGCAGATATTGATTTGATTGAAGATTTAAATGATATTCAAAATCCAACCTTTTCTGAAAGATTTCAAGAGCAATAGGAAAAAATAGCAATGAAAACAAAGATAATGTTAAGTGGAGAAATACCAAAAAACTCAGACAATCAAAATACTACTTCAGCGAATGAGTTACACCAGCGAGAACCGTTTGCAACAGAGTTACACAAAGAATATAGAAAACCTAAAAAATATTTAAAAATAAAAGTTTTCAATAACGATGATATTTGGTCAGCAGATTAAATTGAAACCGGAAATCCTAAAAATAAAAAAAAATTAGATATATTCTAACAATTATTGATTTATATATACTCGATGTGCTTGGGTTTTACCATTAAAAAATAAAACAGCAAATTCAATTAAAGAAGGATTTGAGTTTTTATTTGAAGAAACCCCAGATAGAATTCCAAAAAAATTATATGTTAATAATGGTAAAAAGTTTTATAATAAAATATTTGAAGAATTTAGATAAGAAAATGATATTGAAATTTATTCAACGTTTATTTCACCTGATGATAGATCAAATTATGGTTCACATAATCCTAAAATTGAAAGATCTAATTAAACATTGAAACATTGGATGTATAAAAATTTACAGAACAAGAATTTGGATAGATGTATTACCAGAATTAATTAATAAATATAATAATAAAATTCATAGAACAATAGAAGTTTCACCAACAGAACCAAGTGAGAATCTTGATCTAATCAAAGAAATTACCCATGATAACCATTATGCTAAAGAAGATTTACAAGAAAAACAAAAATTTAATATTGGCGATCGAGTTCGAATATTTAAATGGAAAAATAAATTTGAAAAAGGTTCAACACATAACTGGTCTAAAGAAATTTTTATCATTTCAGAAATGCATGCTGGCTCAAAACCAATAACTTATGTAATTAAAAATTCAACCTGTGAAGAAATTCTAGGTAAATTCTATCAAAATGAACTCCAAAAAAATATTTTTTAATAATTTCTATTGAAAATGGTTGATGAAATTATTCGTACACAGACAGTTGATAATTTAGAAAAAAAAATAAGAAAAATAATAGAAAAAAACAAACCTGCAGCTATTGAATATGATGGTAAAAAATCATACATTGGTAAAAAGAAAATAGCAGAAATTAAACAAAAAGATGCTGAACATTCTAGAGGAATTTTACCTTTAGCAGCTTTATTATCATTAATCTTTCGAGGAATTACAGCTGCAGTAGGAGCAGCAGGTGGAATAAAAACTGCTGTTAAAAATATTAAGGAAGCGCAATTAGCTGATGCTTCAAAGGCGAAAATTCTTAATTCCTCAGAAGAAAAATCTATAGAAGGGAAAGTAATTTATTTAGATCCATATCAAAGTCATGGAATTTGTGATTTTATAAAATCTATTAATAAAACAAGTCCTTCTAAAAATAAAAAATTAAAACAAGTTTTGAAAAAATTAAATAAAGGAAATATTCAAATAGAGGTTGATGGTGATGCAATTTTTCTTTCTCCTTATAAAAAATAAATAATTTTTCATTATTAAAAATTTTACTTTTAAAAAATGTCTTCGTTTACACCAGCATGGAATAAAAATATTATGAAATTCAATCACGATTCTATTTATCCGAATTCTTTTAGAATGTTGATAATTGGAAGTTCTGGTTCTAGGAAAACAGTTTTGTTAAAATGATTCTAACCCCTAATTTTATAGACTACGATAATTTAATAATTTTTTCTAAGACAATTGATCAACCTGAAATGCAAATAACTTTTATTGGATTAAACTCTAGTTTATCAAAACGATATTGTGGGATTATTTGAAAATCAAGATGCAATTCCTGATAATACATCTATTACTCAAAGAAACAAAATGCGAAGCTATTTCACCTCCTCAAAGAATTAATGTTTCAATGAGCAATACGTATCATGAAATAATTCCATGTGAAAAATTAAATCGAGCGACGAAGAATTTAATAATTTTTGATGATTGTGTCAATATGAAAAATCAAGAAATTATGGAATCTTATTTTACTCTAGGTTGACATAATAATTGTAATGTAATTTATTTAGCTCAAAATTATTATGATTTACCATCTAGAAGTATTCGTGGTAATTCTAATTTTTTCATATTCTTTAAATTAGAAAAAAGAAATAGTATTTTTAATGATATGTTTAGTGATACTTTAGACAAGGAAGAATTTAATAGTTTTGAAAATCATCTATCTATAAAATATTGCACTAGATAAAGAAAAAAATCAAGTATATGAAAAAATAATTAGTTAATCAATTAGAATTATTTAATTATTTAATTAAAGAATTATTTAATTTTCTAGAATAAAAATAGTTAGAAATGTAAATGATTGGAATTAGAATTTAATGTTTAGAAAACGTCAAGATCAAAATTTTAATATCATGGCTACAAAAATTGAAAAACCAATAATTGATGTTAATAAAGAATCAAAAACTGAATTAATTTCAAATTAAATAAATCTTCTAGAGAAATAAACATTTTTCAGGAAGCAAACATTTTCCAAGAAGAAAATACTTTAAAAAATAGAAATCTTGCATGGGATGAAAATGCTTTTCAAGATAGAAAACGTTTTGAGACCTCCGGTCCACCAATTGAAAATGCAAAGCTCTTTAAAGATCAATCAACACAGATTAATCAAGAAATCATAAAACAAATTCATCAATAAAATTAGAATTGAATGTAAATCATGATGTTATAAAAGGTAAAACAATCACACCTCATCTTACAGATATAAACCTTTATGAAAAAGAAGCAGCTACATTATCTATTGGTGATAAAAATTTTTTATTAACCAAAGAAGGAAAGAAATAAAAACAATAAAAAACAATATCTTAAGTTTTCAAATTTAAAAAAAATAAAATCTTTAATTTTTGAATAATAAATAGAATGCCGATTTTCAATTTGGATAAAAATATTAAATTTAATCATCGATTAAAAAAGAAAGATTATTTAGAAGTTTTACCATCAACATAATCTGCAGAAGCATTAAATTCAACTGGAAATTTATTGTTTCAAATTCAACAATCATCAAATCCACTTGATATTTGCAATTCATGGATATATATTAAATTTGAAATTACTGGTGTTGACGTAGCTGATGATATAACTCTTGAAAATAATTGGTTTTTAAATTTATTTAACCAGATATCAATAACTTTAGGATCAGCAGAAATTGAAAATATAAGATATCGTGGTGAAATGAGTTCATTATTACAATTTTTTATGACTGACGCTAATGTTAAAAACCAACATGGTCAATCAAGTGGATGGATTCCAGATACTAGAGATGGTGATAAAAAAGTGAAGGATATAAAACTAGAAAAAGTTTGTATTCAACCAAAACATTTGAAGGAAAGTATCATTTAAAAAATATATTTGGATTCTTCCAACAATATAATAGAATAATTTATTTATTACCATTTAAATTGAAAATGGAAAGGAATAAAAATTATGAAAAATGTTTTTATGGAAAAGTTTTAAAAGCAGAATCTAAACCAAAAATAACATTTGAAAGAATGATGTTGATGGTTCCATAAATAACTTGTAATCCACATTTAGAAACTTAAATTCTTGAAAGATTAAACATGATTTCAAAACCAATCAATGTAAATTTTCTTCAAAGAATACCAGTTTGCGTAGATATTTTAGCAGGAAGTACATTTTCATGGAAACCAACAATGTTAAATACTCGACCGAGATATATTTTGATTGGAGTTAAAGATTCAACAATTAATTATATAACTAATAATTTAAAATTTATTCAATCAAACGCCAATGATAAACAATTAAAATCATTAAGCGTTCAATTAAATACAAGTTATTATCCTGCAAAACCAATAACATTCGACAAAGCAAAAAATTATGAGTTTATGCTATTTGAAAATTATATTTTAATGTGTAATGAATTTTTAGTTGAACCACAATTAAGCATGTTAGATTCAGTATATACTCCAGAAGAATTTTTTGTAATTATCAAAATTAAAAACAATTATTTTGATTTCAGGAACTCCCGAGTATGAAAAAATAATAAATTTATATAAAAAAACTTTTCAAAAATCAACAACTGATGAAAAAAATGTTGATAAAAAAGAAGATTCAGGTTTTGTAGTTGTTCCAAGAACAGTCGCTAGCGCTACCAAAGGATAAATTTTAAATATTTTATAATTGCTTTTTATTTTAAAATCATTTTCATTATCATGAAAATCATCATAATTTTCATCAACCTTAAAATATTCATTTTCTTCATGACTTTTTTCGATTTTTCAACCTAAATTTTTTTATTTTAAAATGGAGAAAAGTTTAGAAAAAATGATTAATATTTTATCTACAAAATGTTCAACAGATATAAGTTTTGATTCGAAAGAATCAAAATTTTCTGCTAATTTTCCAATTCCTTTAGAATTAAATCAAGATTATAATTATGAAGTTGGATTATGATGGTTTACAACATTTAATACAATTTTTAATATTACAAAAGATAATAATGAATTTGGTATTAGAAAACCAAATACTATGGATGTTGTTAATGGATATGGTTTGATAACAATTCCACCTAGAGCATATGAATTAAATGTTTTATTTAAATTAATAATTGGATTGATTAAAAAGAGATATACTGAAGAAAATATTGTTACTTTTTCATTAAATATTTCAACAGCAAAAATAAACATGTTGATTAAAAAGGATATAGTATTTCATTTCTAGATAATAATAAATTTGGTGAATTTTTAGGATTCACTGGTAAAATTATGAAAATAATACAACTGATGAATTATTTATTGCTGAAAAGATTGTAGATATTTCAAACATAACCTCAATAAGATTATTATGTGATTTGGTTGAAGGAACATATCACAATGGAAGAAGAAAAAATTGTATATATAGTTTTCCATATGAAACTGTTCCTTGTGGATATAGAATTGCACAACAAATATCAACACCAAGATATTTTCCATTGATTAGAAAAACTATTTCTAGTATAAATTTTAAAATTGTTGATCAAAATGATAATTTAATTAATTTTAATAATGAAAATATTTCTTTTTGTTTACATTTACGACAAGTTTTAGCGCAAGCGATTTATGACATGTCTAAATTAAATATTTTATTTTAAAATGGATGAAATTTTTGAAAAAATAAACGATTGTGAAATTGTAATTAATTTTAAAACAAAGAACAATCTTGAATCTTGATGAATCTATTGAATCTGTTGAATCTATTGAATCGACAAGATTAAAATATTCAACAGATTTAACTTTTAATTCTAGTGAATCAGAATTTACAACAAACTTTCAAATTCCCCTAGAATTAAATTCAGATTGTGATTATGAAATTGGATTATCATGGTTTGCAACATTAAATAATAATTCTTTTCTAATAACCTCTATAAATTTATTATGTTATTTGGTTTCAGGAACATATCATAATGGAAATATTACAAATTGTATATATAGTTTTCCATACAAAACAATTCCCTATAAAAGTAGAATTATAGAACGAGTATCAACACCAAGATATTTTGTATTAAATAAAAATACTATTTCAAATATAAATTTTAAAATTGTAAATCAAAATGGTGAATTAATAAATTTTAACAATGAAAATATTTCTTTTTGCTTACATTTACGACAGGTTTGAGACCTCCGGTCGAAGCGCAAGCTTTAATTCTTTAATTCTTTAAAAATGACATGTGTTGAATTAAATAAATTCCTAGATAAATATGGTTGTGATACTATAACTAATTTTTATCTCCGGGATATTTTAAAAGATTTAAATATTAAATGTAAAATAATTATGAGATGTAATTAAAAATTATTTAAATTCTGATAATATTTTTAATCTTCAAACAACAAAATAACATGAACCTCATTGGGTTCTTTGTATTAAAAAATATAAAATTTATTTTTGATTCATATGGGATTGTTCCAATAAAAGAAATGAAATTATATTTAACTGATGGTTATATTTAAAATACTTTGCAGGTTCAAAAAGAGAATACAAAAATATGTGGAAAATTATGTATTTTTATTTTATTGAATTTAGAGCACAAGCGACTGTCGGAGGAAAAGAGATTGTCTTTAAAAGAAATTATTCTAGATCTGAGTATTGTAATTCCTGAAAATTTTGGTGGTGGAACAATGGCATTAAATGCTTCTTTAATTTTGGAACAGGCTGATAGTAAATTTATAAATGAAAATGGTGATAGAATGAGTGGAGAATTAAACATGAATAATAATTCAATTTCTAATCTTTCATATCCTCAAAATGATTTAGATGCAGTTAATAAATTTTTTTTAAAAGAATTGAATCGACAATAGAATACAAAACAAATTGTTCAAATTAATGAAATTGGTAAACGTTTAGATGAAGAAATTAAAAGATATATTATAATTTTAGAAACAGGATATAATAAACAAATTAATGAATTAACTACTAATATTAGTAGAATAAATTTTGAAATGAGTGAAAAGAATAACCAATCATCCAAGATGAAAAGCAAGCAAAACCTAACTGATGATGAAATCTCTTCAGCTAAAAAAACTTTGAGTGCAATTGATGACCGAATGAAGGTAATTGATATTCTCAAGAATGAAATAAGTCATTAGAAAATTGAATCTTCACAACTCTTGAATAATTTCGAAACATTCAAAAAAGATGTTGCTAAAAATATATAAACATCAAACCTCAAATATATAAAATATAATAACAAAGCGTTTGATTATTATGCTATTGAAGAACAGTCATCCATGATTTCTTTTATAAAAAAAACCAATTACGCTTTTTGGTGATAAGGATCATACTTTTAATTTATTCCGCCACCATGATGATTTCTTTGTTATATTTGTTTATAATGGTCAAATTATTGAAATTAAAAAAATTAGAATAATGGATTCAAAAGGATCATTTATTAGAACTATAATTGGAAACAAACGAAAAACTTTACATCTTTGAAACAATTCATTTTCAGTCTCTGAACCAATTCTAAATTAACTATTGGCGGGAGTGCAATAATTCTAGATCTTTTAATAAGTCAAGGTTATGGGGAATTTGAAAAAATAGAATTTATATTTAGGAAATTAGCAAGTATGAATAATATAAAATTAGATGATTTATTTTCAACCACAGGATCAAATCCAATACTTTCTGGTAAGAAATTTAAACATTTGGAAGATTTTATATAACAATATAGAAGCCGTCAAAATAGAAAATTAAAAATGGAGCGCACACGACTGCCTTTGGAACAAAGAGAGATTATTGAAGAAATAATTTATCCAACTTTTTAAGAAAGAAAGATTTATCAATCTTTGAATGAACAAGATGTTTTTAATTATATAGAAAATCTTTCAATTGAAAAAATAAAAGGTCCTATGAATAATACTTTTATGAATAAAGATTCTATGAATAATCCTTCGATTAATAAAATAATCGAATTCTTATTAGAAAAGAAAAAGCTAGATAAAAGATTAATACATTATAAAAAAATAAAATCTCGATGGACTAAAGCTGATAAATATAAAAATTAAAATTGCTTGTCTTTCAATCACTGGAAGTCTTACAATTTCAACCAACATATTTTTTGGTATAAGTTTAATCGATGTAGCTCCTTTTGTTTCAATTATAATGTCTTCATTATTTAGAGGATCAAATGCTTTATTACCTTTTTTAGGAGAAGGAATTTCAATCGGTTTATCTTCAAAAAATAAAAACAATTATCGTGAAGTATGCAAAGAATTAAATCATGGAATAAATAAGTTTTATTTATATCAAGTTAAATCTTTGAAAGATGGAATATTATCACCTACTGAAATTGAATCAAGTAATAAAATACTAGATGAAATAAATGAAAATATTAACAAGATAAAATATTCCAAAGAAGTTGAACGTGAAATTAAAAAAGAAATGACCAAACAATTAAAACAAGAATATAAAATGAAGATCAAGAATTTATAATTTTGGAATAAAATATTTGCAAATATAAATTTATAAAAAGTAAAACTTGCATCTGAGAGAATAGTGGTTATTGCTTTTGTATTTTTTATCCGCTATTCTCTCAGCAGTGTTTTTTTAATTCACTCTTTAAATTTTTAAATTTTTATTCTTTCAGTTTTCTTTCAAGTTCTTAATCTTTAATGATATAACAAGATAAAATAAATTTTTGAAAAATAAAAAAATAAATCCTATGAAAAAATAATAATAAAAATGTCGAGTACTCAAAAAAATGGAAAGCCTAAAGATGCTAAATCTAAAAAACCTCAACCTAATAAACCTAATCCTAAATAATTTAAATGTGTTCCTTGTGATAGAATATTTACTAGGGGATCTGCTTATGTAAATCATTGTAAATCTGAATCATGGTAAATCATTTAAGAAGAACTGTTGGTCTTCATGATTCAAATTCTAAACTTTGTAAAAAATGTAAAGAAAGATATTTAATAAAATATTTTCATCTTCATTATTATTCTTGTGATGGAACAAAAAAAAGAAAAAGAAATCAACATATTACACTAGTGGATAATTTATCAAGATCATCAAGTTGATGATGAACAAGTTGAAGAACCCCAGGTTGAAGAACCTAAAAAATCTACAAAAATAAACAAGTTGAAAAAGAAAAAAAAGATAACATCGGGTATGTTACCCTTTCTTGTGGTGAATCGATGACATCACCAATAAGCACAAATAAACATATGAATATACATAAAAAAGAAAAAAGAAAAAATGGAGCATGTTTTAAATAATATGAGAGTTGGAATATTTTATGTTTTAAAATATAAACTTTCAATAAATGTTAAATATTATCGAGGTAATAAAGATACTGATACATTCTTGTATTCTAGTTATGACACAAGTTATTTACCATTAGCTAGTATAAATGGTTTTAATTCAAAACTTTAAAAAATTAAAAAGGAAATAGAAAAAGATTATGAACATTTAAAAGATACCTTGGGTGATTCTGCTTTGATATTACATTCCTTTGAAAATATAAATATAAATTTTTGGAAACATAAACCACCAAGACCAAAATCATACATCAAGACTCCATTTGTTTCAATTTAAATTATAAATGTTAAAAATAATGATAATAAATGTTTTTAATGGGCAGTTCTTTCAGCTTTGCATCCTGTTGAAAAAAATGCTGATAGAACAAGTAATTATAAAAATATTAAAGTGAAATGAAATATTGGGATAGATTTGAACATCCAATGAAAATAAAAGATGTTTATAAATTTGAAAAATTAAATAATGTATCAATTAATATTTATGAATATGAAGGTAATTTAATAATTCCAATTCAAATTACTGAAAAAAGAATTGATGGAAGTCATGTTAATCTTTTAATAATACACGAAGAAACTGAAAATGAAATCACTTCTCATTATGTCTAGATAACAAAATTTCAAAGTTTTATGAGAAAAAGAATTTCAAATTCTAATTATAAACAAGGTCGAAATTGTGAAAGAAAAGCATGAAAGATTATGTGAACATAATGAACCAGTACTTGTTAAAGTGCCATCTGGTGATAAAGCAAAAATGACTTTTAATAGATATGGAAATCTTGTACAACTATTAACTGTTATTTATGGTGATTTTGAGCTGTTAATATTAAAAAAGTTTTAAAACAAAAATATTTTAAAATTTTAGAGAAATATGATTTGATAGATTTGTATGATGAACATAATTATGTATATAAAGAACATGAGACAAATGTGATAAGATTAAAAACTTTTTAATTGCAATAAAGAAATCATTCGAGGTTCCACTTACAAATCAAAAACCATCAGCATTTTGTTTATATTTAAAAAGTAATTATCCTGACTTGATTGAATCAGAAGAAATGTTTTATAGAGGAGGCCTCCGGCCGACTTCTTTTGGAAATCAGTCTGAAGAAGTTTTAAAAACATTTGTTGAATATATTAACAAGATTGAAAATGTATTATTTAAAACAATAAAAAAATCAAAGTATGAATTAAACATGTCAGAAGAACAAGAATTAGAATTTGAAACCACTAAAATTTGTTGGATTTGTAAAAAATAAATCTATGGAGAAAATAATAAGGTTTGAGATTATGTTCATTTTATAGAGTTTAATAATTATCGTGGTGCAGCTCATAAATCTTGTAATATTAATATCAAGAAACCATCAAAGATTACGGTTATATTTCATAATTTATTTAATTATGACATACATTTATTTATAAAAAGTTTGGCAATCGATAATAAAAATTCTTTCAAGATTATAGGAAAAACTAAAGAAAAATATAAATGTGTAGAATATGAATGTTTGAAATTTATTGATTCATTAAATTTTCTAAGTGGAAGTTTAGATCAAATATCCAAAGCTTTAAAAATTTTTAAATATACAATAAAATATTTTAATTCCTAAAAATATTCCAAGTGAAAAGTTCAAAACTTGTTTTCAAAAACGAATTTATCTATATGATTATATCGATTCCTTTGAAAAATATGAAGAAAGAAATATTCATGAAAAAGATGATTTTGAATCAATTTTAAATGATTGTGGTATTAGTAAATATTCAAGATATTTAGAAATGTATTGAAAATTTTATAAAGAAATTTGAGTTGAATTCTTGTAATTATATTTCAACACCTTCATTATCTTGGGATTTAATGTTGAAAAAAGTGGTATTGTTTTAGATTTGTTAACAGATGTTGACATGTTTAATATTATAAAAAATAATATCCGTGGAGGAGTTAGTTCTGTGATGGGAAATAGATTAATTACTTCTTGGAATGAAAATTATCTTTATAATAAATATCCTGAACCCGTAACAGAAATTAAAGATGATGAATATGAATAAGTGTTACAATGTTTGAATGATAAATCTGATTTAATTTATATCGAGTTTTACAAGTCGGCAAAGATTGCAATATTTGCAAATAAAAAAAATGAAAGTAACTAAATATAGATATTTTTTATTCAAGATTTATAAATATTTTTCTCCTTAATAGTTTAATTTTAAATATATAAAATAAAAATTAACTACTTAAATAAAAATAAATAAAGACATAAAATTAATTTATTTAATTTTAATAAATTTTTTTAATCATCCTCCAACAAATTAATATCGCTCAGTTGCTTTACTATAGATTTTATTTTCTAAAGAATATTATAAATATAATTATTTGACACTTGTTTCCTCTGTTTCACTAATAGTAATATAATAATGAAGGAATTTTCAGTATTTATTTATTGACAGATTTAAATAGCGATTGTTAAAGTATGAAACAATTATTCTGGTGTTTTTTCTCTTGAATAAATAGCTAAATTTTAGTTAATTGTTATTTTAATATTAATATAACTTAATTTATATTAAAATTTATTATTTAATTATTATTTTATATTTTTAAATTTTAACTTCATAAAAATTGCATATATAAATAAAAATAAAAAAAAAATTTATTTTTATCATTCCATGCTAAATAGTGTGCTTTTAAGCATTTTCAGCTAAACTTCCTAATGAGTAAATGTTATTTTGATGGTTTTGCATTTGTATCACACTAACAAATTCTGTTAGGATATTTCTGGGGTTGATAAATTTTGCAAATTTTTTTTTAAACAAATTCTCGGGTAGGGACTTTGAGCTGAAAATGCTTAAAAGCACACTACTAATACGTATAAATGTTATTTCAGAAATAAATATGTTAATTAAATAACAAATATTTTATTTGCATCTGTAGACAATTTTCATGAATTGTATTGCTTGTAAGTATTCAATGAGAGTATTATCATTCAATTGATGGTATTATTATTATTATTATTATTATTATTATTATTATTATTATTATTATTATTATTATTATTAATAAACTTTAAAATCTTTAAATATATAGTTTTTAAATTATTTTTGCCATTCTACATTTCTTGTTTTCATATTTGATTATTTTAATTTTCTCATCTTGATTATTTTTAGTTTATTAAAATTGTTATCATTTATAATAATTTTTTTTTAAAAAAATATTTTGGAAATATACCAATAAACCAAATGTGAGTGCATACTTTTTGATACATATGAATGATTTGATCTTTCACTCTTATGAGCAATATTATGAGCAATTTGAACATAAATTATTTATATAATGTTCATCTAAAATCTCAAAAATATGTCGATTAAAAACTTGTTCTTATGACTTACGCTCATTATGGCAGTAGTTTATATGAAATATGCATATGTATTCTAAAGCAATTATTTTTACATTTACATTCATATCACACTAAACGTCTATAGTGTAAACTTAAAAAATAATTTTGTACACCACTTTCAGCTAATTAATAATCTATATAATAGAATTTTATATTTAAATCTAACTACGGTTATTATGCAGATTGTATATTAGCCATTTTAAAAATGGCTGGCAAAAATTTTTTTTTAAAAGTAAATTTTAAGGCTTGATATCATACAGTTATGAGATCATTATTCAAGCTTAAATAGTAATTTTTATCGAATTTTATTTTAAATTTAGAAATTAATTTTGTTTAAATTTTAAGAATTTATGTCAATTCGTGAATTTATTTTTGAATTAAATGTAAGTCATATAAATTCAAAACTAAAATTTATTAAAATAAAATTCATTATACGCCTAGACATTTCTAAACTTTGAAAGTTTTAATTTATTATTTAATATGTATTGCGTTTGTGTTAACAAGTTTTATAATATAATTTGTTATTCATTCGAACAAATTACATCACCATACAGGTAAGTATGTGTGTCTTTATAATATAAGTTTATTGATTTTTTCATTTTATTATAGGATTTGCTCTTCAGTTTATGCATTATCTTCAAGGATTTACATGCACTGCTGCGCACTAGAGGTTTAAATGTTGTTTAAAACATAAATAAGTAAGTATTAAATATAATTCAATTAAAATATACAGATGAACATTTATTCATTAAAACAAAAAGTATTTTAAAGAGTTTCGGATAAATTGAAAAAGAAATAAATGAAATATTCCAATTCAAAATAATAATAACAAAAAATTCACATGCAATAAATTTTCACATAAATAAAAACAAATTCTTTTTCATAACATACATAATTCAGTACTTGAAATACAATTATTTAAAAATAATACTAATTACAACAATTATATAATAAAGTTTCCATTCATTATGAAACTTTTATTCTTTATGACAATAAAAGGAAGTAAAATATTCATATTTATAATTTGAATTTAAAATAAACTGATAATTATAAAAATATATTTTAGCAAAAATAACAATAATAATAATAATAATAATAATAATAATAATAATAATAATAATAATAATAATAATAATAATAATAATAATAATAATAATAATAATAATAATAATAATAACAATAATAATAATAATAATAATAATAATAATAATAATAATAATAATAATAATAATAATAATAATAATAATAATAATAATAATAATAATAATAATAAAACTTCGCTTTTATCCTCAGTGTCCACTAGTCTTTCAATATTATTCCATTAAATGTATAAAAAAATAATAAAATTGCTCTGTAGATATATATTTTTATATGAATTATTTAACGTATATTTATTATAAATTAAGAAATATTAATGTATATTTATTATATTTATTAAATACAACAATTTTTCAATTTAATAGAACTTCATTGTTTTTGACCTTTTTACATTAACCATATTTTCATATCTACCCAGAACTAATTATAACAAATATCGGAAATATTATAAGTATTTTATATATTTTTTTAATTAAAAGCATATTATATTCTAAAAAATCGAAAATTACACTTTCAAATAATAATTAAATGCCAGATTAAATTTAAGAAATTACTGAAAACTGAGATAGGTTATAAAATTATTTGGTCTACTATGACTTGTCTTTCTATTATTTAGTGAAGTATATTATTTTTTTTGGTAAATGAATCGGTTTTTTATTTTAACAAGACTTCAAATATGTCACAATTTTGATGCCGAGTGTTAATTACTTCAATATATCGTTTCTTTTTTGAACCTTGAAGATTTAATATTGAGATATGGTTTTTGCTGAAATTTTCTTTATACTTTTAAAGTGATGTGTTTTTGATTTATACTCTGTTCTTTTTAGAGAACGCTGGGTAATAAGGCATTCAAAACAAGTGGTAGATAATATCATTGCCTCACGTATTTAAAAAAATATTAGATTATTTTTAAAAGAAAGACTTTTAAATTTAAAAAAAACATTTATTTTACAAAAATTATATACTACTAAAATATATTTCATTGATCACTATGTCTGATTATATTCAAAGAATATACGATACATTAAGTGATATCCAGTACATTTCCTAACAGTATACTAGTTTAGAGCTAATGGCTCTCATAAGTACTATGCCGGTGTATAATAGTGTTAATTTGACACTGTTTTTACACTTACTTGGCGCTCATAGAAATCTGAGCTCCTCCCGGCATAGTACTGATGAGAGCCATTAGCTCGAAACTAGTATACTATTGGGAAATGGGCTGGATATCACTTAATTTATCGTATATTCTTTGAATATAATCAGACATAGTGATCAATGAAACTAATTTTTTCAAATAGTTTTGGTAGTCTGATAGCATGTTACCAGTTTCTGTGTTGAACTTGTAGTCCACAGAGGTATGATTGTATCTACCATGGTTTCAAGTGAAAGGAGGTTCAAGATAAATATTCGTCTTATTGTCTTGCCTTAAAACCAAACTTTGCAAACTTATTTAATGTCCAATGCATCAGGATAAGTGTATAACAGTGTTAATTTGACACTGTTTTTACACTTACCTGGCGCTCAGATTTCTCTGAGTGCCTCCCGGCATTGTACTGATGAGAGCCATTAGCTCGAAACTAGTATACTATTGGGAAATGTGGTGGACATCATTTATTGTATCGTGTACTAAAATATATATATTTATGCTAAGCGCTAAATGAACTAATGAAATAAATACAGTAACATAATAATAATTTTAATGTGTCTTAAAAAGAATGCTGAGACCTATTGAGTTAGTATAAATAGTACTAATATATTTTGACTCAGTAGGCAAGAAAATGCGATTTTAGTAAAATAATATTTGTTTTTACAAATCAAAAAGCAAGGAAAGTCTTTTTACAACCAAAATATACGTTAAGATGGTTTTATTTTTAAATTTGTAGGAATTTAGATTACGTACAGTAAATAAAAATTATTTATTCTTGGATTTTTTTGGTTGTGAAAAGACTTTCCTTGCCGTAAACAGTAAAAGTTATGTTTATGTAAAATAAAACATTCATTTGATTAAAAAAAATCACAAAAAATTGACATTAAATTTAATAAAAGAAAGCCCAAATCCAACATATATATTTTACTACAATATATTTCGACGGACTCACTGTCATCGTCAGGTAGATTCGAACCTGAAACTATATAGCATAAATTACTTTTTTTCAAACAAATTTCTTCTTTAATATTATATTTTATGTTATACTGAAAATCATAAATTTTGCTTTATAAATCTCAATTTTTAAAGAAATTATGATTTTTAGTATAATATATTTTAAATCACGGGTGTCCAATCCAAATAATGATCTTGCAGGCCACTTTGGAGACTCTGCGGGCCACATTTAAAAAAATCCTCATATTAGATTTAGATACACTATTTATATTTTTTAGGAGTTAAAAATTGAAACATAAATGGTAGTAATAATTTATAATGTTAGAAAATTCTGGATTTACTTTCAAATTTTCCTAACTAGATTGAAATTTAAGTATGATGTGACATTCTATACAATTTTTAATGACATACTAGTAAAAAACTTGCTTCAATTCAAGATCGATAATTTGATCCCCCCCAGCAACGATGAATACCAAATGCTTTTGACATATTCCAAACAGCACTGATGAGAAATTTAAATTCGTGGTGTCACTTAGAATTCCACAACCGCAAGTTGAAATTGAATGAAAAAAAATAACTGACGGAAGACTAACTTAGTTAAGATAAAATCCCATTTCAATTTATTTTATAAACTTTTGATAAATATTTTCTTTCTTTTTTCTTTTGTTTCATTTTTGATAATAAAATTTCAAAAACTTAAAATAGCAATGCTGAAAATTTGTGTTAAATATTAAATAAAATATTAATCAATAGTTTATAACGAAATGAATATAAAGGACATTTAGAAAGATCATAGATGGAAAAGATAAAAGATCTTCGAGACGATTTTTACTGGAAGAGACTGTTATTAGAAACGACATGATATATCACAATAGACCTTAAGTTAGTTATCTGTCAACCAATCAATTTCATTAATACTTGTATAACTTTTATAATAAGAATAATACCTTCATTTGCTGGTTGTTCACAATAGGTTGTCATGTTATCTGTGCATATTTTGTTAGTAATAATAAAAGCAGATTTATCATAATTATAATCCATTTGAATGCATTCAGTATTTGATTGTAGGACGTCTTCTATAAAAAATTCAAAGTTATTTAAAATCATTTTGGATTTTTGAGACAGTGTGGAAAACGTAAGACTGTTTTCCATAGGCTTCACAGTAGTTGAGGTCGTAAAAGATGTCCAATACGAATTTACGGCGTTCGCCCTGAAATGATAAATACAATTTTAAATGCAGTAAAATTTTGTTTCCAATAAAGTTTTTAATTTTCATCAATAATCAAAAACTGTATTATTTATTATAAGATAATAATTGTCTTTACAAAGAATCTCACAGGTTTTAAAACAAATTAAAAAAAGTACCATCAATAAAGTTTAAACAAAATAATTTCATTAATTGAAAAATAATTGCAGAAAGAAAAATTTAAAATTTTTAATTAACCGTTTTCCGTCAACGAATACTGAATTTTGTTTTCTTTCTACTAAATTAACATTATACCACTATATTGAACCCAAACAAAAAGTTTACATTTTAAAAGGAAATCAAAATAAATTTCATCAGTTTAAACTGCGGATACCTTTCATTTTATTTGTCATAAATGTCAACACTTAAAATATTTTTTATGAAATCATTCATATTTCGAAAACAATTTTTCTGCTTTACCTAATAAATTTTTACTTTCTACACTTTCATTGTAACACTATATAACAAATTCTTAGATCCTCACCTTCCCTGTAACACTTCAGAATTTGTTATTTATATAAGTTGTAATTTTCGCATTTAGAATTAAATTTATGTAAATGAATTTTGAATATTCAACTTTGTTTTTTCTTTCAATTCATGATATTTTTTACTAGCTAAGTTTTTATAGTATATTTAATATGGACAGAAAGTGGGTCTATCATTTATAAACTACAATTTATGTTAATTACTCTTTCCTTACTATTCATTATTCCAATTTTCTAACCATTATATTTAAATATTTATTAAAAATTCAAACCGAGACATCCGTTGGACACACTTTTTTAAAGTGAACAGATAATTTTTATTAAAATGCAGTACATGTTCAAACCAAAATTTTCAAAAACGCTTAACATATTAGTGGACATAATTTTCTTAGATTATTTATTTGTGCGTTAATATAATGCATTAATTACTATAACAATTGAAAATAAAATTTATTTCTAGTAAATTAATTGTTACCATTTTGGTTTAATATTTGCTTCAAGTAATGCATCTACTAAAACATATAGATTGAAGGAAAGACGTAGTTCTAGGAGTTATTCTTATAGAATCATTGTTATTAGTTTTTAGTAACTGAAAGAAGTTCATGATTAATTAAAAACATGACTTTTCCAAATTTTTAAAAGGATCAGAAATTTTAAGATAAGTATTAATCCATATTTTAATTATTTCCTTATCTATTGTTTCGGAATGTGATACAATCACATGAATATTTGATAAAAAACGAGAGCTTTTTAAAAAATATTTCGGTAAAAGAACGTTGAGACCACTGTAAACGTTTTTAAAATGTCCTGTATTTTGACCTTCAATGTCTGTTAACGGTTAAATGAGATTGTACTCGAATTAATCATGTCAAAACGTAGGAGTGTTGTCCATATTGTAAATAATTTATGAATTTACATCAGTGACGCAAAACCTTTATCAACTGCAGGCCATTTTTCAAATTATCTGAAGATTCACTGGCCATAATACTAAATGTATAATGGATCACACCACTTTTTTTTCAAATTAAAATAATAAACAAATAAATAACTAATAAAAACGCATGCAGTAATTAAAATAAATAGTCTATTCAAAGAAAAAATTTTAAAATTAATGTGAAACTTGTATAAGATAATCTGCACATAATAGCTGGTAGTCTGGTTGAATGTCTTCTTTTAATGTTTCTTAGTATTATGATTTTAAACAAATTCTGTTCTGGATCTTGTTCTAACGAATTTTGTTTCATTCGCTGCTTATGTATAATGGCTGTATTATAATTAATTACTTGTGAAATTAAATATGTATATATAAAATTAAATAAGTTAAAATTGATCGATGGCCGTTCTGAGAGACGTGGCGGGCAGTATATTGATACTACTGATTCACACCAAGAGATTTCATTACAATTATGTGAAACTCATGTAAATGCAAATTTGAAAATTCCACTTAATTTTCGAAAATAATTAAAAAATACTTATTTATTAAATGAATATTAAAATTAATAGTCCTATTGCTAAATGTTTGTCATAATTATAATATTTATTCATTATACTATGACTGACAGGGCTCATTAGGTGCCATACATAACTGAACATATACAAACTTTGTTTCGGTAAAACAAAATTCAAATTAAAGCAAAAGTAAACTGCCAAATTTCAAATTAATTTCTGAGATATTTCCAATCTCCACATCCCTGTTTGTGACTTCTGTTGGGCCAGAACACAAAATACCTTGAAAATTGTTTAAATATATCAGTAATACAGTATGAAAACCCAGCACCAAGATAACTTAAAATACAACATATAACATCAATTAAACACTCTAAAATTTGAGAGAATATAAATAAATATAAAATCAAAAAACATAAAAGTAAAATAAAATAAATACAAAATGCATCAAGAACCGCACGAAATTTACATAAAAAATAACATAATAACAAGAAAATTTGACCGAAAAACGACAAGTTATATAAAAGTAAAAAATTAATGAATTATATGAGTAAAAATAAAATATTTTTGATTGAATAAATCCAATTATAAATTTTAAAAAATAAATTGCCAATTTAAATTAAGAAAATAATAAAAATTAAATTTAGATAACACAAATAATTTCAATGTCAAATTTTTTTATCGCAATAAAAATAACAAGCAAGGTTAAGGTCAAATTATAGGTATATATACTGATGTGTTTTGACAAATTAAAAAACTTAATTTTTAATCTTATTTGTTCAGTCTTATTTTTCAAACTAAATTTAGTCCTATTTTGGTTGGTGTGCGTTACAGCTGTGAGCCGTGCATTCGGACAATTGATACTGGTGAGTGTTTTGTCTGAGCGCGACAGCTTTCGGCTGGTGTACATCGATTTATGATTTAAACGTATGATTATCACTATGAAATTATTGATATTGATAAAATGATGCTGCGAATTGACAATGTATATTGACGAACTTCCGACAATTATGTGAATAAACAATTTTATGCATTCGAAGCTTTTACCCAATTGGTATGGTAACATTTATTTATTTATTTTTCGGCTCACAGCCAAAACATATTGCAAGTTAGTAAAATTAAACATGCCTATCGAACTGTGTAAGTGCGGTGCACCCGCCAATAGTTCGTGCCCGTGAAGTTTCTGGCGTGCGTAACGCAGGAACCCAAACGTTAATATATTCTTTTTATAGGGGAAGTTGGAAGAAGCGGGAGTAGTCTTTTGGCTGCTCTTTCATCATCCAGTTCCCGAAAAATCGACATAAAATTTCTTAACAACAATCGGCTCAAAATCACTAACACCGAGTAGTCCAATGGGCACTCATTAAATATAATATGAACATAAATAGATCATAAATACAAAAGAAGGGAAAGAGTAGCGGGGAAAATTGCGAAATCGTTGCAACAGTTAAAATAAATAGCCAACGGAAAAAGATTAATCCGAACGACTAAAATCATGAAAAGGAATATTTTACATAAAATATAAGAACTAAACAAATTATTTTGAGTTGAGACGGAAAATAAGGGCGGAACGCTGCTCAAAATTTCCGAATTAATCAAAAGTAAAAGTGGAATGCTGCTCAATTGTTGGTATGATATTCTGATAAAACCGTAAAATAAGGGCGGAACGCTGCTAAAAATTTCTGAAATAACAAAAATACTTTGTCGAAAACTGTAAGATAAGGATGGATTACGGTTAAATTTTTATATAAGTAAAATATTTTTATAAAGCTGAGGAATAAAGGCAGATCCCTACAAAATACTTAATAATAATAATGATAATAGTAAGGATAATGATAATTATAAAAATAACAATAATTATAATAATAATAGTAATAATAATACTAATAATAGTAAATATAAATATAGTGGTAATAGTAGTAATAAGAATAATAATAAATGTAATAGCAGTAACAATTAAAGATAACACATATAATAGTAACGATGATAATACTAGTAACAATAATAGGGAACATAGTAGTTATAATAGGGAGGAATAAGGGTAAGAGAGATACTGTGTGGATATTTATTATAACAAAGGGTTTACAGGCCATAGAAAAATCATCAACACGGACAACGATAAGGACTTACCAAATGGGCACAAAGATAAATGATATGAGAGTACAGGTTAACATTTGAAGGAGATAGGAGAATAATGGGACCTAAATATCGAAATCGAGCACAGGCCTTCTATCGACAGTTCGTTGGACCCATGGATCGTTCAGTCAATTATAGCATTAGCAATAGCGCTCACTTTTTTGGACGATCCACCCACTCGAACACAGTTCCAACGTTGCTTAGCAACGGGTGCCGAGTGGTAAGCGAAAATATTTGTATGGGGTTGTCTGGGTAACAACAATATAGTTTTAAAATCTCAACACCCAGAAGCCCACCACTTCTGAAAGAAAAGCCGAGAGTATATGAAGGGCCTTCAATGGTCGTAATAGTTAGTTGTATTTTTAAATCTGTTACATCTTGAAAACAAAATGCTTTAAACTCTTATGATTAATTTATTCATATTAACCACTTTGTATTTTTTGCCAACAATTAGAGAAACATTTTCCTATCATGATCAAATTTGAAAATCAAAACATTTATAAAATAATTTTAATAAAAAATATCTTACTTTGACATCACAAACAAAAATTCAGCTTCTGAATCGAAATAAAATAATTCTGAGCTTTCATTTGAGCAAAAATCTTGTGCATCATTAATATTAACCAAATTTTCCGAAATATAATAGCAATTAAGTCCATTCCTTCTGACTCTGAGCCAGTTTTCGTTACAGACTCCATCTGTTAATATTGTATATATAAATTTATTTCTGAAATATTTATAAGTGTAGGGTAAATTTGTAAATAAAATTCAAAATTTTATTGGTTTTAGTATAACAGTATTATTTTATATAACATAACAAGAGTCTTTTTAAATTATTATTCAAAAGACATTTTGAAGAGAGATATATAAACTTAAATTCAAAATAAAGATCCATTTTTTTATATTCATTCATTCAGAATATAAATCAACGTGCTGTTTTTTAATAAACACAAATTTTCGGAATTGCATATTTCAAGTGTGAACAAATAAAAAATAATGAATTCACTAAAATATAAATCGTTCTTCATTTAAGTAATTTCTAAAAGGTCATTGGAATACAAATATAAATTTTAATCTGTAATATTTAAAATATACTGTAAATATAGTGATTTCTACTTTTTTTCGTAGAAATTTAGGTGGAAAAGTAAACAATATCCAGTTTCTAAAACTATTCTGAAAAAGTAAAGAAATAACTGTAAATCTATTCATAAAGTTGTTTTATTTATTTAGTCAATTCCTTTGAAAAGAAAATATGTGAAAACATTCATGGCATGTTTTTATTTTGTTTTAGCAAATCAAACCATTCAACAGAAATATTGAATCTTATTCTTAACTATTTATAATTTAGAAATCCAAAAATTTATTACGTTACAAATATAAAATCTATGATATATATTAAATATTATTAGTCACTTATTTAATAATAATCATTTCAATAACCAAATATTCATTAACACATTTACGCCGGCACCCATTTTCATGATTTTCGCTGTGAGAATGCGCTCGAATTCATGCTGCGCATCATCTAGTGGCACACAATGAAATTTAAGTTATATTTATAATACCGAATTATTATGTTTATGAACAAAAATTATGCCGCCCGATGGGACAGGTTAGTGTAGGCCATCGGTGGTACGCGCCGGTGAGAACGTGTTAACTTAAGTCGTACAGTTTTTTTTAATTGTTAATAGTCCACATATAAACTTTTCATTGAGAAACCCAACTTATCTATGAGTCATTTTAAATTTACTGTTTTGTTGCATTCTCCAAATAATTTTCTTCAGCATACGAAATTTGGCTACTAATTATATAAAAAATGATAAATTTTTAAACAGTAATTCCTTTAAGTAAAAATTTTCAAAGGTTTTCTTAAAATGACTTTTATTACTTCTATTTGTTTAAATGATCAAAACATTCAGAAAGGTTTTGACAAACAACTTTATGGGGAAATTAATTTCAAAATTTATGTACTCGAGTACAAAATAAGTTATTAAAACAAATCTTTTATATCGAATAAAAACGTATTATATTTTCTACAAAATTTGACTAAGAATCTCTTGAAAAAGGCTGTGCAGAAAATTATTGAATAGCTTAAATAAATCTGATTCATAGTCAAATTTTGTAGAAAATATTATGTGACTTATAAAGAATTCAGAGGTTAAAAACAAAAAAAGTCCTTATAATACAAACTTATTAATTATATCAACCTGAATTCAAAACAGTTTTGCATATGTATGAAAAATTATTGTTTGAATTTTCAGTAGTTAATCTCCACGGTTTATCGAAATTGGAATAATTGAGGACATTTAATGTAGCATAATAAGTGTTGTTTGGAATTAATTCCCCATCATATGAGAAAAAAATATCACTATCAAATAAATCCGATTGTAGAGAGTCAATCTTCATTATAATAAGAATTGGATATTTAATATTTGGCCTTAAATTGTTAAATAAATAAATTAATATTAGTTATATTATAAATTACAATTGAATTCCCAATAGAGACATCAGGTCTGTTTTTGTTGAAACTAGCAGTGGCGGAGGTACTTCTGGCATAGAACAATTTTTGGAGGAGAAAATTCCTAAAAAAGGAAAATGTATATTGTCTAAAACAATTAGTATTTTTATTAATTTTGTCATTAGTTATAATAATAATGATATAATTATTATAAAAATATTAATTATAATGATGATGATAATAATAATAATAATAATAATAATAATAATAATAATAATAATAATAATAATTATAATAATAATAATAATAACAATAATAATAATAATAATAATAATTAAAAGATAATACCAATAAAAAACTTTTCGTACGATATATTTCGACAGCATAATTGTCATCTTCAGGTACTCAAAACTAACTAAAAATATTATTAATTAATATTTAATTTAAACAAATTATTTTTTATTAATTTAATTTTGTAATAAATAAATATTTAAAAAATATATTCAAATAACTTTTAATTAATTTAAAATTTTATTTATATAAATATTATAATTTTTTAAAAAATAATGTAATTTAAAAATTCAATTATTTTAATAATATTAAAAATGGTTTTTTAAAAAACAATACATAAACATGACTTAACATACGTAAACTATTTAAAAACATTCAAAAAATTCGTAGTCACAGCAATTTGCACATTAATCTTTGGATCCAATGACCTTATCAACAATTCTTCACATATCACGCGTTCCCAATAATTATTAAAACTTTTCAACAAAATTCAAAAATTAGACATTCCTATTTCACTTTTACAGCCTCTATTGTTCTCACTAATATTGGTCAAACCCTTCAATCGACAATGCTCTAAAACTCGAGTACAGAGATGATGGGAAGTCTCTCCAATGTATGTGGAATTACACCCATTACATGTAAATTGATAAACGAGATCAGAACACAATCCAAACGGAATTTTTGATTTATTAATAAACATATTGCGTACCTTACACGAATTACAGACGATATTATATTCTAAATTTCCCATCTGTTTACTTAACTTCCTTTTATAATTTGTAAAACCTTCAGATTACGGCAATACTAACACATATTTAGACTCAATTTTTTTATATCCATTTTTACTATTATTTAGATCAACACTCAATTCACACTCATTTGACAAGTTACACTTAGACTTTCCAAAACATGGATCCTTAGGACTTTTAATCAATTTGCCAACAATCTCTTTTATCATCAACAATAAAAATGATTTAGAATACCCATTCTTTATCAACAACTCAACCAATTTATCAACACTTTTTACCGAATTAGCAAAAGTAGAAGATAAAGACCATGAACAATAAATCAATCCTTTCACCATATTTCTCTTATACTTAAATTCACAAAAGCTTTCTGAAGAAGTATAAAGACCAGTATCAGTTGGTTTTCTATAAATCTCTGTCTCATAATGTTTATCTTTGCGTTGAATTAACAAATCTAAAAACGCAATTGATAACTTTCTCTCCGTTTCACACGTGAATACAATGTTATTATATAAACTGTTCATAAAATGCAAAAACGGTTCTACATGTTTCTTAAATATCATCCACATACCTTTTATAATCAAAGGGTTTCTCAAATTGGAAAGAAGCAATGTTCTTTTCCAAACTAGCCAAAAATATTGATGCCATCGTTGGTGCTAAAGGGGAACCCATAGTGACTCCATCTATTTGTTGATACCATTCATTATTGAAAAGAAAATTGACATTTGAAGTAGCAAATTCAAAAAGTTTACGAAATGCCCTTCTATCCAAAATGTGATGTTCAGAATCATTTTCATCACACAACGCACAGCAAAGTCAATTGTATCAGCCAGTGGTACATTCGTAAACAAACTGCAAACATCAAACGAAACCATAACATCATTCATACTTCGTTTTTGTAACTGTGCAATACTAGACACAAACTCATATTATTAAAATAATTGAATTTTTAAATTACATTATTTTTTAAAAAAATATAATATAAATAAAAATTATAATATTTATATAAATAAAATTTTAAATTAATTAAAAGTTCTTTGAATATATTTTTTAAATATTTATTTATTACAAAATTAAATTAATAAAAAATAATTTGTTTAAATTAAATATTAATTCATAATATTTTTAGTTGGTTTTGTGTACCTGAAGATGACAGTTATGCTGTCGAAATATATCGTACGAAAAGTTTTTATTTGCGTTATCTTTTAATTAAATCTTTGCCAAATTTATTTAATTATTTATTATTAATAATAATAATAATAATAATAATAATAATAATAATAATATTGGCTTTAACTTATATTTTATAACAACCTTTGATCGAGGTTCATATCATGTTTAGTTCATTTAAATTTTGTACTTAAGTATTAAGTTCTTGAAGTTTGTACTGAATTTTTCAATATTGTGTATCATAGGATTTTGTTGTTGTTGCTCTGTTTTTTTCCGTATTGGTTGCGAGACTGTGTAAAATATTTGTTGTTTGTTACAATGTATTAAACAAAACGTAACAATTATCATGCAAGTATCAATCGTGGACTTCTATCATTATATTTTTACTTTATGTTTCGAAAATTCTTTAGATAACGTTATTTGAAAAATAATATCTATTTCATTTTCTGGGACATTTTTTATATATAAGTTTAGAACTATAAATCATAGTAAAATATATAAATTAGTTCATTGAGTAAATTAAATATAAGTATATTTAAATACTTTACTAATTAATTAAGCGATTTTGTTTTAATCTTAACCATAAATGTGACTAAATAACTTTTAAGTAACTAGGAATAGAAAGCAGTTGTCATAATTGAATCCAATTTATAATACTCTCCCATTTAGTCAAGTCGCAATGCCTTTAAATTTGTTATTTGTGGAACATCTCTGTCACTTTGATTTCATAATATTATATGAGTGAATATATAATATTTAGTTCCCAATTCGAACATAACTACAACTCATAAATCATTTGGATAAAGGTACTAAATAAAGTGAAATATGATAAAATTTAGCTTACCATTAGTTAAACAATTTATGCCAGATATTATTGTTATATTCTGAATCTGTATATACGGCACAAGTGTAATTGAGTAATTCGATTTTGACTGAAAATTATCGGATATATACCTTACAACATAGCTCTGCACTGTCGAATCAAAGACTGAAAATTTTAAATAACTGACATTGACAAAGGTATCACCAAAATTCATATTTATGTATTTATAACCGGAATCATTATTGTATTCCCGAACAATTTTGAAATTTAGCCAAAAATTTGTAGAACTAAATAAAGTGAACAATTGCAGTAAAACATTATAAATATGAAATAAATTTTTTTTCATAATTTGTTTTAATAAAGTAAAGCATTATATAAAGTAACTTATAAAGTAATAAAGTGACTTACTAAATATAAATTTTAATTACAAATGTCGTACAGGAAAAGGTTTTTCATTATGAGCTGAGAATTTTAGTCAAGGATTTGACAAAAATATACTCAGAAAAACCTTTTTTAAAAATCTCCCTTTGAAAATTATGAAATTTATTGGACGTTTTAAAATCAATAATATAAGATTACTGAATACATTTAAGTGTTAAGAAGTTCCATTAAATTAGGAAAATTGTGAAAGAAAGTAGTGAATGTCATTTTAATTGACTCACATGACTTTTCCGTAATTTCTCAATGAACTAAGTTTCGAAAATTTAGGTGGGCGTCACGTTTCAGAGATTGCACAACAAAATGTCTTTATATCTACTATTTTATAATTTTAAATAAATTTTATAGGTTTATATATTTGTAATTTATTCCTTAACCATTTGAGTCCAGGAATATTTTTACAATTTTCCCAATCGTGTTATCTTAATAACCATATATTATATTAGCAATATATATTATACAAAAGATTTATAGCTATATATGTATATGTATTTTGTGCTAATAACCCGGTTTGTACTAAAAGTAATAAAAAGTAAATTCTAATTAATTATGAAACGGAGTGAATCATGATTGGCAACCAGAAAAATGATTTTTTTCTCTCAAAATCTATTGAAACACAACTGACACAAAATTCAATAACTTGAAAAAGGTTGCGACACAATGGAGATTTATGTCCCAATGAGAATAGATATCCCGACTTAATCAATTCTCAAATGTTGGTGTTTTTAATCTGATTGTGGGTCTTAATTTCACAATGGTATAAAAAGTGTCAATAAAGTGAACTCAAGGTCTTAAATTATTAAGTTGAAATATTTTCATGTACATTAATTTAACGTTGTCATAAAAACAAGTTCTTGTTGAAACAGCTCTACTCAAAAAATAACCAATAATACAATAAAAAATTTAAAAGAAGTCAAAGATGATTTACAGAATTCAAAGATGATTTACAGAATTCAAAAGAAAACTCTATAAAAAACTTGAGATGATTATTTATAAATAATTGTCTTTTTCTTAACAATTTCATTATTTATCTGGCGATCATATATATTTTAAATTCCTTTATTATTCGTATTAATTCAGAATATTAATTCACAATCGATTTCTAATTTTTCGGATTAATGAGAGTTGACTGTATATATATATGTATACAAATATTTTTAGCTGTAAATATCAAAAAAGATGAGTCAGATTTTTCACAGAAATTTTACTTAATATGATATCTGGTTAGTAAAATAATCGATTTCAGAAAAAATAGCCCGGAACTCAAATGACTAAAGAATAAATTACAGGAAATACCAAACCTGTTTTCATATAATCGAAAAAGATTATTAAAATTAATCAATCATAAATGCAGTCACTCATTCACATTAATTATAAGGATTTACATAACATAATATAATGGAAAGAGAAAAATAAAATCCAAATACAATTATTTCGCAACGTATTTATTTTATTCAATAATATCCGAAATATCTTCTTTCGAACTGACATCAACATAGATTTTAGAGAAAACAATTCTGATTTTGTTCAATTTTTACAAGTTTGGATTATCTATTTTTAAGACTTATTATTCTGTAAAGATCAAGAATTTTCTTCACTTCTAAATAATACTTTTATTAGTTATTTCTAAATATATATTTCAAAATAATGCGCCGTGGTTCTTCCTAAATTTCATTGTCATCAATTGCCGTCAATTGTCATCTAAAACTAAGAGAACAAAAAAAGACCAAATAAAAAAATTAAATTTTTATTGGAATTTAAAGGTTTACATACAATAATTATTATAATACAATTGGACTCATAGTTTCTGATAATTTCATTGAAAAAAATGTAAAAAACTAGAATTGATGCCACTTTTAACTCGCTTATGAAGTAATACAAATTTTTTATGCACTACAATTCAATAAAATTTAATTTTTATTCCTATTCGATGTTAATTTAAGATTTCTACAAAAATAACAATTTTAAACAATTACTTAAAAATTTGAATTGAAAAAAATTTATGCCCCATCCAGACCATGCCCTATTCAACCAAACTTTCCCTTTTCCTAGTATTTTTATGCAGGTTACGAACATTATATATATATATATATATATATATATATATATATATATATATATATGCCTTATTTATTAAAGTTGCTTGGTATTACAATGTTTTAAAAATAAGTTGGTCACTAGGTTTAGACATACAATAGTTGAACCTATAGAAATTTGAAGTCTCACAATAATGTAGAGAATATAAACTCTATACACCAAATAGATCATGACCATAAAATACATTGAATATATAGTATTTAAAAACTATTATTTTAAATAAATTTAATTAATTCTAACATTTAAATAAATTCTATATTTTCACTAACTTTCTATCGTAATTAAGTTCTTGGGGTAAAATATTGTTATCATTGTTCATGAAAGAATTATTATAATTATTAATGCAATAATTAGCAGCAGTCTGAAAATTCATCGAATCGTTGATTTTCACATAACAATAGTTGTTAAGAGTAGTAAACCAATTGATGCTTTGACAAATATTTGTAGCTAAAAATATTAAAAAAATAAATAAGAAAATAAGAAAAAATCACCGCCGCTCATCTTCTTGAAGCACCATAATTTATTAAGGGTATTGCCACAATTTACTAAACTATGTTGTACATTTCCCATTTTCATTGATGCTATAGCCAAACAGCTTTGATTTTCCATTAGACTTGTTGTTCGGATAACTGTTGTCAATGGGAAACTTTTGACTAAATTATTTGCATCCCCTGTAACTTTAAATGTCGAAAAGTTTCCAAGAAAATTAATCCATGCTTCACTTTTGTAACTAGTAATGAAAAAAGAATAAAATCTATGTTATTAATTATTAGAAAGTTCAGTTCAATAAAACAATAACAACAGTTCTTTTATTTTCAAATTGTTTATAGATCAAAAGTTTTTCCTTCTTATTTAACACAAATTTTGGATACTGTCTATATGAAGTATTATTTAATTTATTTTTATTAACTGTTGGTGATATGAGTTATTTTATTTTTTAATTTTCTAGGTTTATTGTCTGATTTTTCAGAGACTGTCCTAAAAATCTCCAAGATTATTATGCTTTATCCCACATATCTACCCATGGCAACTAACTTATTGGTAATGCACATGGTAGTTGAAAATTCATGAGCATGTATCTCCATTTCTAAAATTGGACTGCCAATGTAAAGTCTCACGTCTCTTTCTTTCTAATGCGGCGTATAAAAGCCTTGATATCAAAATTACTAATGTTAAATAATAATTTTTTAAATTATTTTATCACTAAAACTTAAATATTTAATGTTATGTGGTTCAGTGGCGGAAATTCAAAATTTGGGCCCCGACAAAAGAATAATTTTTAATTTAACAAAAAAATGTTACACATTAAATAGATATTTATTTCATATTTCATCCTTCAAAATAAAAATAAAATAAAAATAGCATAAAAACGAAACTAAATAGTGAAAGAGTGTTAAAGTATAACATTTTTGAGATTAAATTTTTTTAGGTGAGGGCCCCTAAAGTTGGTGGGTACTCACTCCACGCAACGCAGGGTCCTGCGTCCACTAGTTCCGCCGTTGATGGGGCATATAGATTACTTAATTCGAAGTATTTTTGACAGAATAAATGATATACATACGAAAGTAATAAATAATGAGATATTGGGAAATTTAATGAAATGCAATGATTTTCATTATTAATTATTCTTATTATTAATTAAACTCATTCGCCAGAAGTTTTCGAAAATAATAATTAAATAAATATTTGAAATAAACAATGCCAATATCTTTCATCGTTGTTTGTTTAATATCGTTCTTGTCTAAATATTTTCTATGTTATCATTTGTTTTCATTAACTGCAAATTTGCAATTATTAAAAATAAATTCAAGTTTTTGTAGTTGAATAAAAAGAATGACACTTTTTGAACTTTTTTAAACCTTATTTTATTTGAAATCATAATTAAAATGCGGTACTTTTGATTTTTCACCACATGTTTAATTCGCGTCTTTTTTTGAACTCACTAAGATTATGTTAATAAAAAATTGAGACACTACTGTCCAGTTTAAAGATGAGCTAGTAAGTAACCTTTAAGATAATTTCAGAGTTAAATGATAATTGGTGTAGATTCACTAGGTTACTGACCGCAAGGTAAGTTCCTCAGGTCTCAAGCACAAGTTACCTACAGGTACTTTGTTAAATTTTAAAATTAGTTTTTCTTATATTATGTTTGATTTTGTAACCCGTATAAATAAAATGGTTACATACATTTTATTGTTAAATCAGGTTTCTTTTTAAGATCTCGCCGCTCCGTAAATTTTTCTTATAATCAAAGTGTTTCAAGGTGTTTCGTAATTATAAATGAACATACCTTTCATTACAGAAATTATTAAGAGCTCATTAATATAAGGTGTTTTAGAATTATTATTTTTTCGTTTTTTTACAAATAATCTTTTTATTCACTCAAAAGATCAATCAGAGAAGAAGAAGCAGAAAGCGAAAGTCTGGTTAAATTTTGTTTGTGAGTGATCAGGTCGAAAAATTTCATATTACATTTTAGGAATAAATATTGATGAAATTGACTTACATAGTTATTTCTTTAAATTATATTTATATAACTGATTCCCTATCGTCATAAACAAATTTTAAAATTTAAATAATAATAATGATAATAATAATAATAATATAAAATACAATGGCTTTTATAAATAAAAATAAAAAGAAATTAGGGATGAAAAACAAAAAAAGTCCTTATAATAATAATAGTAATAATAATAATAATAATAATAATAATAATAATAATAATAATAATAATAATAATAATAATAATAATAATAATAATAGTAGTAGTAGTAGTAATAATAATAATAATAATAATAATAATAATAATAATAATAATAATAATAATAATAATAATAATAATAATAATAATAATAATAATAATAATAATAATAATAATAATAATAATAATAATAATAATAATAATAATAATAATAATAATAATAATAATAATAATAATAATAATAATAATAATAATAATAATAATAATAATAATAATAATAATAATAATAATAATAGTAATAATAGTAATAACAATATCATTAATATTATTTTTTTTTAATATTAGTTTCTTTAATCAAATTCCTTTTTTAAAGTAACAAGTCAAAAGATCGTAAAATTGAAATTTACAACTGTCAATTATGGGCTTTAATTCAAAAAAGTTTTGAAACTTAAATTTTATTATTATTGTGTCTCCAAATTTATTGCAGGCAAATTTGTATGATGAAAAATAAATTGTGTCAAATTTAATATTTTTCCTTTTTAAAATGATTATTAGTGAAAGTTAAAAAAGAATTTTAGTTGAAATAATTGTTAATGAAATAAATTTAATTAATTAATCCATTTATTTACAGAATTATTATTGTTGAAATTTTTAGATTTCAAAGAAAACGCATAAATATTTACAATTAGGATGAAATAGAAAAGGCAAGTTATAAAACATACATAAAGTACTTAAGAATTTCTTAAATGATACCCAAAATCACCATGTTTTATTTACTATTAAACATGATATATGTTTGATTTTCTAAATGTTGTAGGAGTTCACTAATTATGACTATGAATTCATTAGTCAGATAAGAATGTTTTAGTGAATAATTTTGGTTATTTGATAGATCAAATTATTTTTACAACAAAAGAATAAAAAAACAAAGAATGTCAAATAAAATTATTTATATTTAAAATATATTATATTAAAATTTCCCCATTATAAAGTCTGTATCTACGCTTAGGTTGAAAATGCTGAAGCCTGGGTACCTGACTGGTGGGGCCTCAAATATTATTATAAACTTTACGTCTTGTAATTATTTGCTTATTATTATATTTATGTAATATAAGTAAAGAAGTCTTTAATTATATACATATTATATTTAATAAAATACCTTTCTAAATTAAAAATTTCAATTTTCTAATGTGCATATTTTAACATTTTAATATCAAAATTTCACGAAAGCACAATATTTTTTCTAATTTTTATTTAAAAAAACTATGTTGGTCTTTTTCTTCAACCGTTTACAAAAAAACATTAAAAACACATCATTGCTTCCGATTACTGATTGTACTTTTCAAGTCAGCACACATAGCTTTTTTATTTTATTTTTCAATTATTTTGTAGAAATTATACTATTTTTTCAAATCATTTTTTGTTTTTTAAATACTTTTCATAAATAAAATGCTTAGAAAGTTACAGAGAAATATATTTTTAAATTTCTATTTTCCTCTAGCAGAGTGGCATTTTTAGCTAATCCTCTTAAAATCATGTTGGCACTCAAAGGGTTAATAAATACAAAATCATTAATTTGAAATATTTTATTGAATAATATAATAGTGAAGTGATTAATTTTTCAGACATAAGAGTAATTTTTTGGCTTTATTTAAAATTTATAACACATTTTTTTTACTCAACTGATAGATGGAAAAATTAAAAACTCTTTGCCAAAACGTGATCTCGTTTTATAATCTCTTTCACAGACTCGATGGTGCACTAGAACAGATGCAGTTAAAGCTCTTTTTAAGGGTTATGCTGAAATTATGGCTGTCCTAGGTGAACTTTATGATGATAATACTGAGAATATAACTACAATAAATACCAAAGATGATGTGAAAGTAGTATATTTTATGACCCACCTGGAAAAGTACGTTATGTTGGGAACATATTCCAACGTTAGAATCGTTTTAAGAATATAATTTACTATCCCAGCGACCAACTGAAGGGGAAAGATAATTTTCAATATTGTCTAGTGTAAAAAATCATATAAGAAGTTGCATTGGACGTGACCGACTAAATGCTTTATCATTATTGGCTATAGAATCTGAACTTCTCCGTGAAATGGATTTTGATTCCATTGTTGAAGATTTTGCTGAGAAAAAATCTAGGAGAAAATGTTTCTAAATTAATTTATTTTTATTTTTGAATTTTAGTTCATGTTTATATTTTTCATATATGAATAAATGTAATGTGAATTTTGAAATAAAGCTATTATTTTAATTATATAACCTTTTGTTTAAAAAATATTATAAAAGGGCCTCATAAAATATTTAGCCTTGGCTCCTCAAGAGTAAACCCAGCTTTGATTATTAAATTGAATTCATGACTCTCATCTGATTTAGTAGCTTGGGATTTCAAATTTTGAGTCAAATACCAAATTAAAATATGTATACGTATAAATAAATAAACTTTGTGATAAAAACATAAAAGAAAATGACACTGGTTAAAAATAATTAAAAAATGGAAATTGAAATTGAAATAATTTATTTTGTAAAAAAGGGTGTTTGTTTTACTGTTACTTGTTGATATAATTTCTAAAAAAAAAATTTGGAATGAATTTTACCATTGTTCATTGATTCTTTTTCAGTGATTACAAATATTAAGTTGTTGGAAATGGAGGTCAAAATAAATAGACTATAACAATAGATAAAATATTATGTATAGAGCTTTGGAGTTATTTTTAGAAAGAGAAATGCTGATTTCGAAGATTACTCAGGCTTTTAAATTTTTATTCGAATCGAAAAGGAAAACATTGAAAAAACTCCAAAGTTTAGAATGTCGATTGGAATTTAATAATATGCATTATGAGTTTGCAAGTGTATTTAGTAATTTATAAAAATAAATTCATGCAATATCGTCGTTTTTTAGATATTAAAATGAGAAAAGTGATGATAATTTTCTATTTAAAAAATATTCTAGCAAATTCCTGCAATTTCTTGGATAAGTTCCACAGAGTATGGGTTCCAAATCGGCATTAAAGAAATCTAATTTGGCATTCAATCACTTCTTGACGAACAGCTAGTAGTGGAAAAACTAAGGTTTTCTTAAAAATGAAGAAAGATTATTAGCTATGGAAATTTATCGATGCTGACCCACTAATTAAAGAACGAAAGCACCAAATTTAACAATTTTTATTATATTATTATTATAACTAATTTTTATTTATTATTATTATGATTATTATTATTATTATTATTATTATTATTATTATTATTATTTCTAAAAAAATTACCTACTTCTCTAAATAATTGGTTGGCAGAGTCCCATTTATTAAATTGCACTGATCAGTTGCGTCAAAATAATTCGTCGAATTTATTTTTTGGTAACAAAACATACCGTTTATTTTAATCAATTTCCAATTCAAAGTGGAATTACAAATAAAACAAGCATTGATATTCACTGAAAAGTAACTTAATTTATGTTAAAATAAAATTTTAAAAAATTACTGAAATTGAATAGATAAGCGATTGCCAGTTTAATGATGAAACAAATTCTCATTTTTGAAAATTATTTTAAAATTTATCAAATTATTTTCTCCTTAAAAGTGGCATGAAAAATATTTTAACCAATGAAAATTTCCAAGACTTAAGTGAGTGAAAAATGCATTTATTTGCTTATAAGTTGGAAATATATAATGAAGAAAATTTTTTAAAATTTAAAGGTTTTAAAATATTTATTTACATAATTTATATAACCTTTTAAAACACATAAAGTTGAAAATAGTATAACCTCTTCATATTAAAGGGTTCGAATTTGGTAATTTATTAACCTTTTAAATAAATTTTCATTATTTAATAATGTACGCAATAATTTTCAAAAAAAATAATTAATTTTCACTTATAATTATTTTTATATAAATAGGCTATTTATACCCTCAGTACTGCAATTCATCCGTGAATCATCGTGATGAATGTCATGACCTAATGAAGAAATATTATCGTCATCAGTTCAATGGCATTGAAATCTTAATATGTCTCTCATGCAAAACTTACCATTCCCAACCCTATCTTGATTTCATTTTTGATCATAAGGTTCATTTGACACAGTTTAATCAGAGTAAACTAGATTTCTTTCGATCGATTTTTAAGGCTGACGATTTTAAAATTAAGAAAAGAAAAACTGATATCGATTTAAATTTAGGGGCTCCTAAAATATCTAAAAATGAAATAATTGTAATTAGTGATGATGAAAACATCCAAATAGGTGGTTCTGTCGACATTAGTAATGACCCAATTGTAGAATTAGATTTAAGAGGATCTCGTAGGGTACTAAAATTTAATATTGACGAATTTAATGTTAATCAAATAACATTAACAGATAGAATTATAACCTGTCTAAGAATTGAAATTAATAAAATGGAGTACGTTAAAATTCAATTTGCTGTAAATATTCAATTTGAGAAAGATGATATAACTAAAGATGAATTTATATATAATAACGCCGAGGTTTTCTCAGATAATTTACTTGTTGAAGGAGTTAGAAAATTAAAAGAAAAAATAGAAAGATTTACTCTTTATTATATATAAATTCATCTTTAGTTATATCATCTTTCTCAAATTGAATATTTACAGCAAATTGAATTTTAACGTACTCCATTTTATTAATTTCAATTCTTAGACAGGTTATAATTCTATCTGTTAATGTTATTTGATTAACATTAAATTCGTCAATATTAAATTTTAGTACCCTACGAGATCCTCTTAAATCTAATTCTACAATTGGGTCATTACTAATGTCGACAGAACCACCTATTTGGATGTTTTCATCATCACTAATTACAATTATTTCATTTTTAGATATTTTAGGAGCCCCTAAATTTAAATCGATATCAGTTTTTCTTTTCTTAATTTTAAAATCGTCAGCCTTAAAAATCGATCGAAAGAAATCTAGTTTACTCTGATTAAACTGTGTCAAATGAACCTTATGATCAAAAATGAAATCAAGATAGGGTTGGGAATGGTAAGTTTTGCATGAGAGACATATTAAGATTTCAATGCCATTGAACTGATGACGATAATATTTCTTCATTAGGTCATGACATTCATCACGATGATTCACGGATGAATTGCAGTACTGAGGGTATAAATAGCCTATTTATATAAAAATAATTATAAGTGAAAATTAATTATTTTTTTTGAAAATTATTGCGTACATTATTAAATAATGAAAATTTATTTAAAAGGTTAATAAATTACCAAATTCGAACCCTTTAATATGAAGAGGTTATACTATTTTCAACTTTATGTGTTTTAAAAGGTTATATAAATTATGTAATTAAATATTTATAAAAATAGACAGTTTACAATCAAATTATCTATCTAAACTATTTATTTTAAAAGATTTTTAATTTCAAATTTATATAGCTAATTTTAAATCATTATAATAACTAGAATTTAAAAGTAATATTATTAAAATTATAAAAATTAATTGCTTTATTTAAAATATTACTTAAAAATCATTTAAAAATTCAAAGAATACTTACATTTAATTTTCTTCCTATTTAATTTAGCATTAATGTGGGGAATATTTGATGAAGAATTTTGAAGATTCTGATTATTTTTAAAATTTGGAATATTTGGCATGGTAAATTGAAAATTTGGATAATACCACATGTAAGGCATGTTGGTATATGGCATATTTTAAATAAATAATTACTAAACATTTAATTAAAATTTTAATCTTACAAAGTTGTCATTCATATTCTGCCAATACATTTGATTTGGAAAGTTATTAGAATTTTAAATAAATTTAAAAATTTTCAAATAAAATTTACCATATTATTTGTATTTGGCATTTGTTTGGAATTATTCGTATTAGATGAATTATTATTAGTGTTCTAAATAAAATAATAATAATAAAATTATAATTAAAAAGTTTACCATATTGATTATTGTTCAAAGTTGGGGATATGTAAAAAGTGACCATAAAATAAAAAATATATCCTTATATTTGAATAATTACGTTACTACTAATACAATAAATTAACCAATCAAAACACGGTAAATTGCACACATAAATTTTTAATATTTCAGATAATCCAAAGCACCAAGTTAACAATTTTTTATAAGCTCAATCATCATCGTGTTCATAATATGGACAATATATGTTTGTTGGAAAATTCTGATATTCTTTTAACGAATACTTTACAATACTCAAAGATGGAAAATATATTTTTAAAATCTTTTCTTTTGTTTCATCTGTCACATAGAAAATAGCTGTTTTTCGATCAGAACCGATAGTACTTAATATACACGTTGGACAGAACAAATTCTGACCGTTAAGTATTTGATCTTCATTATATTCGTTTGCCGAAAACACCCAATATAATGTTCTTAAAATATTATTAGTATTGATCATACATAATTCTTTTATAACTAATCCAACAAATTCATTTTCAAAAACACTAATATCAATAATATAACTAGACGTTTTATAAAACATTTATTTAAAATCAGTACGATTATACATTGAGCTTAGCCAAACAAGACAATGTTGACCACAAGTTGTTGTTAAAGGATTTTGATATCGATGTTTATTGTAGACAATTGACTTTACAATTGTTTGTAATTTACTAATTAATAAAGTTGGATAATAGAATCCCATTGGATTGAAAACGTGGATCTTATTTGGTTTCACATGTACTGCAATACAGTGTTCACCGCAAAGATTAGATGATTGAGTGTTAACCACTTTTGCATTGTTATCAGATATCGAATTTTATCTAAAGGATGTACACCAACAAACTCTTTCCCAAACAACTTTTTTCCAATTTTTTCAACCTGAATAGAACTAATTAAATAAAATTATTATTAATTAAAAACTTACTCATGATAATTTGATTACATAGAGTTACTATATTTATACTAGTACAGTTCGATTTGCAGTAATTTGAATTTCATTTTCAAATACTCCATATATTATTACATGTACTGGTTCTTCAACAGCTTTAGAAAACTTTATATCCAATCATAAATTTCCATTTTGAGGTAATTGACTTTGATTTAAATCAAAGTCAGGTGCCAAAACAAATGTGGAAAATGGATATTTTGATTTAAAATCATCAAGAGATATTCCACTATTTTGGTTTTTATCTAAATAACTCATATTTCTTACAATACTTTGCATATATGTGGTACAAAATTATTATTTTCGAAATCTTGAGTATATGTTTCGCGATAATCTGTGTTTTTCGATAAAGGTAATTAAATGACATTATAATGTCCGAATTTTGAGCTTGAATCCGTATATGAACCGTTGTATTGAAATTCACTTTGAAAAGTTACAAGAATAAACTAGGCATTCTTCTATCTCCAAATATCTGTTCCTTATAGAATGATGATGCACCTTTACCAAAAGCAAACTGAACAATTTCTGTTGTTTTAATTGGATAAATCGCATGTTTTGAATTAAGACCTAGTTGATGACCGGCTAATACCGATGATTCAACACGAACTCTTCGAATAATTAATGTAACATCTACTAATTGGAATGCTGGTTCCCCAGTTTTTGAAAATAATGATAATGCAGAATAAGATTGTTTCAATCTAATGTGAACATTGACACCAGGAAGTAAATATTTTGGTTGATCCATAAAATCAAACTGTAGTGAGGAACACATTGTAAAAACCTTTGAGTCTTTTATCCAACTTTTTCTTTCTTCAGAATTTCCATATTCCATAGGTGTAAGAAAAGTATTTTTAGTATCACCGTTATAATTTAATATAGTTTCAATCATTGCTTTGTGTTCATAAGTCTTGTTATCTCCCTCAATTTTAATATAATTAATACCAAGAATTGCGTCTTTATAAAGTTTATGAAACATGTAATTGTTTGGCTTAACATGTGAAGTATCCACCAAATTGTTTCTGTCGACAATTACAACTTTAATTTGAATAGTTAATAAAGTATCATTCAAATCCAAATATTCAGTTTGGGAACCATTTATGTAAAATTCAACATCATTTCTACTATCAGTAATTGAATTCATCGAGAATACTTCTTCAAATGCACCATATTCAATTACTGCTTGAGGTGACGGATGATCGAAAATACATAATTCAAATTTACCACAAATCATTTTTGAAATATAGTTTCATGTCCTTTCATTCGATTGTTTATATACCTACCACATTTTCTACATTTTGGTATGGACCCGCCTGATGCAGTATATTCAGGCTGAGGTTCCTCACTCTTAACATATTTGCAACACCAGGTATCATTGTTGATACAGCCGGTAAAGCTTTACTAATTTCATACAAACCATTTGATTTTAATGATGGTAATATTTTCTTATCATTCATTATCACATCCTTTGCTGTTTTCATTCCAAAACTACCTATAAGCTTAAGAATTGGTAATGCAAATCTTCCAATTGTCCGTAACCAACCAGACCCATACTGTTTACCAATAAAATATGGTATTTCGCCACCAGTTTGGCTGTTACTATACAATGAAATTATATCTGGATTAATCATTTAATTTACGAAATATAATGTCAAATGTGCTTTTGAATCTTTTGGAAAGTTGATAAGTTTCTCACTATCATCGCGAATATTAATTTCTATATTGTTTATACATGACGTGGAACGCGATAAATACATTGGATTATTCACTACAATTTGTACAACTTTATCTTGTTCATATTTTTAATCCATACTGCTTTCAATAAGGGAACCAAAGAATCGCCAACAATTATTGGTTCAATAATGTTACTATAGATGAACATTTGTTGATGATGACTATATAACTTTGCTTTATAAATATTCTCAAATTGTTTCACATTATATGTTTGCTTCTCTAATCCGAGTGAACTAACCATGTTTTTATTGAATACAATCTCTGTAATATTATCGTGAATACTGAATGTGAATATTTTATCTTTTATTTGAAGAGATGTAAAAATATGAGGACAGTTGAACATTATATAATCATATAAGTCTATAAGTTTGGCCAAGTACAAATTATCACTAAATGAGAAAACTGATTGAATTACAGTGTTAACTTTATTTTTACTACATTATTCATATCTGTATTTGGTGGAACTACTATTTGAATTGTCTCACTTGGACTTGTAATTATTGGATCAGATACACCCATTCTTTTTGCACTTTGCGTATCTTCAAATGATATTTTTAATGGGTAGAAATTACAATTAATAGTTATACACGAATAAAAAATATTCAAAAATAATTACATCATAGATGCTTAGTAACATAAATTATAAAGGAAGATGTGCAGTTTCTCACATGAATTTTCCATTAGAGAAACCGCAACAAATTGTAGATCGAAGTTATAAGCAAGTAAATGGTTATGTCACCGCTAGACCATGTCACCGCTGGACCACAAATCCCTTCCTCCATGGTAAAAATTTTTTCTAAGTCTGAAAGTACAAATTTTTTGAGACAAAGAGAATGACTCATTCAAGGTCATTTAAACAAAGCACATGACTCGTTCAAGGTCATTGGGCGAGTCATAATAATTTTCAAGGTCATATTACTTTTTTAAATATTTAAATTTAAAATTACTACTTATTTTTAATAAGTAATAATTTAATAATTAATATTTTTTAATTATTTTTATTACTATTATTATTATTATTATCATTATTATTATTATTATTATTATTATTATTATTATTATTATACTATAATTAATATATAATAAGAAACAAAGTCATTAACAACAAAAAACTTTTATTAAAAATAAATAATTCGACTATAGTAAAATTTTCGAAGAGCTTTATTCCAAGCCCATTTAAAAGAAGTCGAAACGTAATATATGATGAACTTTTAAATCTAAATCAGACCATAGGTATTATCAAAAATGAATTAAGAAAATCAATATTCAAATTGAATGAAAATCGAAAACTTAATGAAAAAATGATAAATCAAGTTCAATATAGTATAAAAGTTTATTCTAATAAAACAACTGATCAGTTCAATCGTATAATGAAAAAAGTTCAACAGCCAATGAAACTAATGCAACCAGTTATGCAAAACAGTGCCAATAAATCATCAATATTCAAATTTCCATCATATATTTTTACCTATTTTCTTAAATAAAGACATTGCAATTTCCCAATATCCATGCATGATTCTGATTGCTCTAATATAGTATAAATAAGCTTGTACCTCCAAACATTTTTATAAAATGCCAGAAACTAAATTTTTTTAAACTTTGTTGAATGAGCTGTGTGCTAATAATGGAGATGATGATGATATCAATAAAAACATAAAATTCATGGTAAACCGTACCGAGAAAATAGTAGAAGATATTCCATTTGAGCCTATTCTCAATTTGCCAACATTGGAGAGAAAGAAAAATTCATTCCAATCGATATTTAGTTATATTTAGGATGAAAATAATAAATGGATGCGAATAATAGTAGGATTAATGTATATGAAACATATGATATTAAAATCCGGAACCGACTATGAAAATTATTTCCAATGGTCTATCGAGGTATATTACTATTTAATTATTATTTTATTTTTATCATTATTTAGGTAATTGAGACAATAATAGATCCATTGGGAAAAGCAAACGGTCGATGGGTAACAATTATTCAAGTTTCTGCATAAGCCTAACTCTCAAATATTTATATTTCAAATTGTAAGTTTTTATTAAAACAATTAACTGGAGCATTGGTCATATATATCTGTAATAAAGTTTATCATAAATTTTAATAAATGTATTATTCTTTGTTATTAACTGAATTATAATTTAAAAAACTACATTTTTAAAGATTTATTGATTATTACATGTACATGCTTCATCGCCGCAATATTTTATCATTATATTTTCTATAACATGGTCAACACAAGTCTTAAATTCGTTAGGCTCAACTCAATTTTCAGTAGGGGTTTCTTCATCATTAATAATTTCAGTATCTTCATCATTAATAATTTCAGTATCTTCATCACTAATAATTTCAATATCATCATCATTAATAATTTTTTCATTATTAACCCTTTGAGGACCGGCTTTTTTTTAAATTTATTTAAATTTTTAAATATTATTTTTTTTATAAATATTTATTTATTTCATTAAAAACCGGAAAAAAAATTAATTTTATAATTTTTAATATAAAATTTATTTACATGAATATAAATATTTTATAATATATTTTTTATAAAATATTGTTCAATATTCACATAGTTTTATTTCATTCATTCATTCATTCATTCGAATCATTCAAACAAATGTCTGATCCGAGGCGAGTAGGAAGACCACGCAAGTGCTGGTTTTACTTTGGTGTGTCCTGATAAAGGTTGCTATCACCCTCCTACAAGAGAAGTGTATCGTCCTTATTTGGAAAATGCACCATCTTCATGCAAATCAAAGGAAGAGAAAGCGATGTGGGTAAGTATGGCCCGACATTTCCCTCCTTTCAGAGATTGCAAAGATGAAAAAAAGTAGAAAATATATATGCGCAAAGTATACCCCATGCTTGCCATATATATTTCAGGAGCTAAAAAATCATTACGATTTTAGTTACCTAAATCCTGAAGAATGGACAAATTCAATAAAACCTGATTTTATGTCTGATGATGATTGGAATCATTTTATTGAATCATCATCGAGAAAAGGAAGGGATTCTCAAACCGGGCCAGCTGGCGAAGGTTTGAAAAGAGGTCTTGACCAACAAGAAACAAAAAAGAAACGAAATAGGCAAATATAAATCCTTTTAGATATGAAAGGTAGGTCAAACCAGCCTCGAAATGGTAATCCTTTCAGATATGAGAGGTAGGTCTAACCAGCCTAGAATTGGTACCATTCTTCTGGAAAGGCCTTGTCGTGGCAGAATGGCTTTTCACTAACTTACCAAATCATTTTTTATTAAAAATTTAATTCAACGTTTTTTGAATTATCTCACAACTGAGAATTTTATGACAAAAACTATTATGATTTTCAGAATCAGCATAAAAAACTCTATAAAATAGGTATTTTGTTTTTTCTAATTTTCCAAATTTTTCACATATCTTTTTTATATTCAACAAAAGTCGCATACGGATCACGTCCGATTTTTTTTCGATTATCTTCTAAACTACGCTATTCAGAGGTGAGTTGATATTTTTTATGAATATAATATACGAAAATAAAGATTTTGACATCAAAAAAATTGAATTACGTAAAGGATTAGAAAAGTTAGCAAATTAATTTTATTTTTTATACATTTTTATAGAGAAATGTCAAACGAAATGAAACCAATGACAAGCTTTTCAAAATTGGAAACGTTGTAAATATGGTCAAAGAAAAATTCAAAAATGCCATCATATCCGATAGAAACATTTGTATAGATGAAAGCCTAATGCTGTGGAAATGAAGATTGAGCTTCAAACAATATTATCCATCAAAATGCCATCGATTTGGAATAAAACTATTTGAAATGGTGGACTGTACCACACAATGCATTCTCAATTTTATCATTTATACTGGTAAATCTACAAAGTTTAGATTTCATGAATTACTTGGTATAAGTGGGACACGTTTTATATGTTGACAATTGGTATTCAAGCCCACCATTGTTCGAAAGGTCTTCCGAAATATTCTGGAAAAATGAAAAAAGGTGAACTTGAAAGCTACAATACTGATAAATTATTGTTTCAAAGATGAATGGATAAACGCGAAGTATTCATGTTGTCCACAATTCATAGAAATGGACTAGTTGAATCAACAAAGACCAATTTCCAATCATTCGAAAAAATAATGAAGCCAAAAACAGTTATAGATTACAGTTTATTCATGGGTGGTGTGGATTATTCTGATATGAGAATGTCATTTTCAGAATGCGTTAGAAAGACTACCAAATGGTACAAAAAGTTCTTTTTTCACATCATTGATATGGTAGTACATAACGCTTATTGTATATACAGAGCGAAGAACAAGTCAAGAATCCAATTGGCTGATTTTGGACTGCTATTGGTTAGACAATTGATAGAAAAATATGGATCTCAAAAAAGCGAACGAGTCGGAAGACCACCACTAAGCGAAAACCCACTTCGTTTACAAGGAAGACACTTTCCTGATAAAATTCCAATAAATTCTGGTGATAATGGAAAGAAATGCTGTGTTGTTTGTTCAACTTCAAGTGATCGAAAAAGAACCACAATAATGTGTCAACTATGTGATGTTCCATTATGCATTGTACCTTGTTTCAAAGATTATCACACAAAAGTAAATTTATAATAACCATATTTATTGATAAAAATAAAATAGTTTATTTTTCGATTGAATTTTTTGTCTTTTCTTATTTTTACATATTGATTCGTAGTTTTTAGAAAAAAAATTTCTTGAAAAAAATCATTCGTTTTGTTTAGTTTTATAAAAATACACACAGAAATGTGATTTTCATTATAGTTTGATTTATTTTAGTTTTTAGCTAATATTATGTAAACAGTGTGTTTTATGAAATTTTTTTATTTGAAAAAATATTTTCTTTTTTAATTTTATATAAGAAAACCACATTTGATATTTTTAGAACTAGTTTGCCACTATAGTGGCGGCCGGCCCTCAAAGGGTTAATAATTTCTTCATCATTAACAATTTCTTCATCATCACTGACATTTTAAATCACAACATGAATCTTCTTTACCCAATGCTTCAATTAGAGTCAACATATCTCTAATTTTTACATCGGTTACTTCTTCGAGTTTATCAAACAAAAAGTTTATTAAATATTCTAAACGAAAATTAATTAATTATTTTATATTTTATATTTTACCTTTTTCAAACATCATTTTTAAACAATTTTAAAACTAATTATAATTTTGTTTATAGAATATGTTGTGTTGGGCCAAGATACGATTTTGTTTAAATGAATCGGTAACACGCACGCAAATACAACATGTAGATTTAAAATCAGACCCATAAAACATCAACTAACCATGCTAAAATATGAGAGAAAAAACAATTAAATATAAAATCAAGAAACACAAAAGTAAATTAAAATAATAACAAAGTGCAACAAAATCCGCACGAAATAAACATAGAAATAACATGAGAACACGAAAATTTGACCGAAATTTGACAATTTATCAAAAAAAGGAAAAGTCCATGAAAATGAAACTAAAATTAAATAATTTGAATTGGAAACAATTCAATTAAAAAATCAAAAATAAAATTGTCAAACTAAATTACGACAAAAATAAAATTTAAGATTAGAATATGCTAGAAAATCACAAGGTCAAATTTTGTTTTATTACATCAAATTTAACATGCAAGGTTAGGGTCGTACAATAGGTATATATACCGATTCATTTTCACATAATTTAATCAGTTTTTTGCAAACTTGAATCAGCTTTAAAACTCGAATTAGTTCTTGGTAACTCAGTCTTAATCAGTGAAATTTTCAATGTGAGTGGAGGAATGTTCGGAACTTTCTCCACGTCGCGTCTAGACAACCTCATGTGAGCTCTGTCTGAGCGTCGGCGTGGGGAAAGATTTGTATGAGTTTCAAATGTTATATGATACAACGATGTATTATATGAAAATATTACAGAATAAACGTTTTAAATAAACTCTTGTCGAAATTTTTCCGGCCCACAGCTGACACATCATTACAAGTTATTAAAACAACTTGACTCCATAAAACATTTAAATTATGCGTATTTAATATAAATAATTAAAGATATTATGCCTTTTGATCAACCCATTTAGTACGATAATAATGGAACTATACACTACGAACGAAAGCACAAGAAAGAAATGAATCTAATATAATGAACTTGAACCAGTTCAACCTACAAAATCACAGCTCATACAGAATTGTACTAATAATAGAATTGTACTGCTGTCCGGCGGAGTGCATAAGGCGAGTTATCCATGAAGAGATCCAACCACGAGTAGAATACGCTAGCCTGAAAACATAAAACCTAAAAATCAATACATAACAGAAACTCATTAAATCGATACGGACGACCAAATCTCGTAAATCCCAGGAGGAAACGCTAATAAAAATAATAATTCACGTAGTAATCCAACTTATCAATAGTGGATGACGATGTTTCTGATAAACCGCTGAATGATAAAATCCAAAATAATGAACTCCCAAAAAGAAAATAAAATGATCAATTCGAGAAATAATTTAACAACATCTACCAACAGTTAAGTAAGGATGCTACTTAATCATCAAAAATCAGTCTCGGGATCATTGCTGACACATTCCTGGAGCAGAGAATGTGCACACCATCTTCAACCTGACATTTATTGAAGGAAAAAATCGAGGCATTGATATTTTCAACCCCCGATCGATAGAAGGCCTACCGATCGGCATAACCAAGTAGAATTCTGCCTGTTCAATTCAAGTGAGGGCGAACCATAGACTAACCGTAACCTGCTACATCTAGTTGATGCACACACCTTACCCGGACCGATGCCGAGAAATAGCCATGCCGGTATAAATATCACTGATCGTCTGATAGCTGTCAGTATTTTTGTGATAACTTTGCTGACAATATGAAACCCAATTATGGACATCCAACACGCGGAGACTCAACCCGAGCACCACAAACTATAGATGATGAAGGTACCATGGGGCAGAATATTTCTAATCGAGGGGGTAAATTTTCAATCTATTAATTGAGCATTAATTAATTTTGCGAGGCTTAGTCACAATGAGGCCACTCAGACGAAAGTACGCGAACCCCAAAGGCAATGTTGACCAAGATTAGATGGAACAAATATATTATCAAATACAAATTATGCTCTCCCATAGCGTAGATAGCGTAGATAGTGAACCAGCTAGGGATTTTTTCATATAGCCTATGATTCAATTCCAGTGTAACCCGTTCGTGAGGAGAAGACGTAGATTCCAGCTCTCACAGATTTTCAGTATCTGCGCCAACGACTAAATTAAAAATAAGTTAAATGATTTGTATAATCCCTTAACACTAGAAATACCTTAACTGTTATAATCCATTTTTCTAACTATCAAAAATGTTGTTTATTATAATGTAGAATCAAAGTAATCTTTAAAGTTACCTGCTCAATCGTTACGGCGATAACCATTTCGCAATACAACAATTTTTATTTTTTTTATTTCATGGCGTTTAAAACAGTAGTAGTTGATGATTGAACGGGATATAATTTTAAAGATTCATTTAAACAGGGATTATGATCTTATGTATTTAATAAAAAAATTTTTAGGGTAATTTCCTTAATCAAACAAGCGCAAATAGTGAATTCTAATTACCCATATACACCATAAAGATATTACGAGATTATGCAAAGCTGTTTAGCGTTAAAAAATTACTGCCAATACTTTACTCATATTTTACTTTTAATGTATTTGAAATTTAAAGTAATAATTTGCTTATTTCACGCTAATTTATAATCATCATGATTTCATAGGTATTTTACAATTATTTATCATAATATTAAAGCTTTAGTCGTCTTACCATTTAGAGTTCCTAGGGTGCCGTATATGTATAAAATTCAGGTATAGTAAATTAAAGTTAATTTTTCGAGATAATAGGAATAAATATTTAGTAAATGCTAAAAGCGAAACGTGAAGTTCCATAACAAGTTTACTTGCTCTTATTTATTGATATCGAGTAGAAATGTTGACATCTTATTATTAGACATTTGTCGGTCAATATAACAAAATAAATGTAATTCAGGAAATATAATTTTGTCACACACAGGTGAGTCTGAGGGTAATCTACATTAAAAGATCATAGAGTAAATTTTGTTTTAATATATAATAATGATGTTAATAAAGAATCGGTGAGTGACATAGAATAGTTACCTTCAACAAGTGAGGCACCTTAATCCTCGAATGTCTAATAAAGGCTTCTGATAGATGTGAGAGTTGGAAAGATATGAAACCGCCAACACCTTGCCGACAAAACGAACTAACCTACAACTAAAGCTTCCATAAGGACAATAGACTGGTCGGACAGATTAAGATAGGTACACGACCTTCAGACGACTCAACCACACCGCGAATGCCACATACGCGAACTATCCTGTAAATCGTACGTACACGTACGCATCGGTTCTTAATTATGATACACGGATCCACGATTTCCGTGGATCCATCGGACCATCTCCGACCAAAATCCGAAACCTTTCCCCTAACCAGCTGACATATAAATGACCACAATGCAAAACTTAACATTAATACCTATTTATTTGTTTTAGACAATTCATGGATCGACGCATCTCGATTCACGCTTCGATTCCCGGCAAATTCGGCTGCATGGTGTCGAAAAGCGATGTGGGATGCGGGATTCTCGATCTCGCCGGTTAGAGAATCCCGGAGGGAAGGCCAAACGGACAATGACGACACCGACCTTCCCTTCGTCGCAATCAAACGCGAACCCGGCCGCAACCTGGAACTGGAAATCAGAGGCCAAGGCGAATATCTGCTCGCTCGGTTAGAGGAACACCAGTGGCAGACAGACCAGCAATTGGAGAAAGCCTGGAGGTATATAGAAGAAATCAACAGAGATATAGCGGCTGGACGGATCCCGAGTACGGACGGGTACGCCCCTCCGTACAATACCTCCTTCAACTTGTACGACCCACGACTAGCCATAAGGACAGAGGCAATCAACGTGGTAGTTCCGAAAAAGGTATTGCCGCGGGAAATGCGGGACAGAGACCCCCAATCGAGCAGTCATCGTGAGCATCCATATGCTCGGGAATACCCAAGACGAAGATAGTAGCCCAGTATGGACCAGGAATGATTGATTGGATGTTGTAATATGAATAAAATTTTCCTCTCGAGTTTTCATTTGATTTGCAAACATAAAAAAGTCATAAGGATAATTAGATTAACTGCAGTAGTACAAATTTTTCAGGCCCAAGCCTGGTTTAATAAAAGAATATAATACGTGAATTTATATCGTGAGTTTATATCACGTTTCTATTATAGACATGGACTCTCATCAAACTCTACAACGAGAATTAACGCGGGCGCAGAAAACCAACGCCGAACTCCATCAACAGCTTATTCAACTAACCAAAGAAATTCAACAAATCAAGGCCACTTGGATGTAGCTAAGCTAGGTAAAACGTCTTTACCAGAGGATGACTGCGGCGCAGAAGGGTTGGGCTGAGGAGACACAGCTCAACCAGAGCCAGAAAACACAAATAAGAGGCTTAGAGGTTGCATTGTCGACGTGCCAGGAAGGCGCGGCGGTGACATACCTCATAGTATTCGCCCCCGCGCAGTTGGCCTACAGGGACGCGGCGGACACCTCAAAACCCGGCCCCAAACCAATCAGACATCGTCCAAGCCGCTCAACACGCAGAATAAAATGCATTTTTGAGTGTTATCAAATAAATGTTTTCTTTTTGTCTTATCGATTTTCCTAATAAGTTTGACGTCAGGACGAGCTAGAGTAAATAGTGAGAGTGAAGGATTTAGTCGGTAGAATGAGAAAGATCAAATATACGAGAATGGGACCAGAATAAATGAAAGCGCACACAGGCCTTCTAACGGTAGTACGTTGAACCCAGTTTGAGATCGGGCCAGAGTAGTTACTATGTGGCGCTCACCTTTCGCGATCTCAAAACCAGCGGTTACATTACCAACGTTGCTTGGCGATGGGCAACCATTGGGAGCAAGGAAATATTTACATTTGGGTCAAGGTTATCTAGACCATAAACCCAACAGTTGTAAAGAAAACAAAATCTGTTTAAATACATTTATTAACATTCACATAAAACACTAAAATATATATTAAAATCATTGTGAAAGTCTACCAATAACAATTTTCCAGATTGGAGAAAGCTCGTCATTTTGATCATCTTTATATCCTTATATTGTTATTGTTAAATACAAGTTTTCCTGTTCTTTGAAACCTATTTCTGTAAATGCATTATAATATCTGGTATATTGACTGGTGAAGAATGTATTTTCATTACATTTTAAATTGGAATTGATCTTTTTGAAAACCGTAATAATATCCTTGATATCTATCATTAAGAGTGTCGCAGTGAGAGATTGAAATTGAGTTCAATGGAGTTTGACTGGATTTATCAATTGCATATCGATAAGCTCCTTAAAAAATACATTTTATAATTGTGGAACATCTGAACTGGTTGGACACTGATTGCCGAGCTCACTATTTTGTTGGTCATGTTTGATATATGACCTTTATAAGGTGGTAACGAGTTTTTATACTTTTATAGATACTGATTAACCAATCAGAATCTAACTTGAATATTGCATTTTATGTGTGCCTCGATTATCATAATTTCTATATGTGATTTAATTTGTCAAATTATTTTTGTTATTATTATATCATTGTAATCACTAATATTATTACTATTTAAAAAATTGATACTATTTAAACCAAACATCTACTAATATTATTACTATTTAAAAAGTTTCTACTATTAAAATCAGACTATTAAAAAATATTACTAATCAAACCAAAACAACCAAATAAACACTAAAACATTTATATTCTAAAATGTTTAAATTTACAAACATTTTGAACAGATTTGACGAGGCACCACTCCACATATCTTTAGTATCTGAAATCACAACAGCTGCAATCCAGAATACATGGATATTCGGGTTCCATATCCTTCATTGTTCGATTTAACTTTACATCCTATAAAGCTTGATCGTTTATATTGAATATCCAGATATTTGTCTCGGTGTATACAAGGTCGGGAATCAATGATACTGGTTGGTCTTTCAGAATTGTTCGCATTTGAGGGTAAAAGAAGAACAAACACTCTAAAATTACTTCTTGATATTTATCTGTAAATAATGATAAAAATAATAAATAATATATAAAAAATTTACCATAATTTTCTATTTAGTTCTTTAATTTTACTGAACTTGTCATCGGCGTAGTATTTTACATTTTAAAAATGAAATAAAATGAATATGCAAGTTGTTTTAATCAATCATTAGCCAATCAGATATTGACCAATCCCATGATTTCATTGTGTAAGTCTGTAACAATATTTTTGTACTCTAGATTTCACAACCCTAATATGACTCTTTTCCCACTGGCAAACACGTTAACACACATTGGGTTGTATTTTAAAAGCCTGTGCAGGAAATAATTCTGGCTCGAACATACAAAGACATTTTGTTAACATGTTGTATAGATTGATAGAATGTACGATATCCATGTTAACGGTAATTGACTGTATTTTAATATCCTTTATTCTATATTGTAATTTATTGACATGTAAAGGTTTCTTGATTCCCATGATTCTGCATTTGCCGGATTTGAAAAATATTATAGGGTATTTTCTATTCCTATCAACAATTTGCTCGGGTTTACCATTCTGATACGTCATTTTTGACACGTCGAAAGTTGCTTTATAAATTATATTTGATAACATAATTAAACAATAATGAAATATTGATCTATATATATATATGATTTTTAGAAAGAGTTCATTAAATTGTATAATATAAACAAAAAACTATAATTTTACAAATTAATAATGGAATTAAGAAATTATGCGGTATATTAAATCGTTGACCCAAGTGGTAGCGGTAAAACTATGTTTGTGTGTGAATTACTGAAATCTATTTTATTCAAAACAAAATTCAACAAGATTTATTAGCATAGGAGTGTAGATGAAGAACATGAATTACCATATCCATGTTAACCGTAATTGACTGTATTTTAATATCCTTTATTCTATATTGTAATTTAATGACATGTAAAGGTTTCTTGCTTCCCATGATTCTGCATTTGCGGATTTGAAAAATATTATAGGGTATTTTCCATTCCTATCAACAATTTGCTCGGGTTTACCATTCTGATACTTCATTTTTGACACGTCGAAAGTTTCTGTAAATTGAAAAACATGAAAATAGTAAAGGGTTCTTTATTTATTAAAGAAAGATATAATTGGTGAAAATCCTCAAAGAGTTTCCAAATATATAGAGTTTTTAGATGAGTTAGATTATGATGAGGTCACGGATTGTCCCATGAAACTTTGCAACATCCCAAAGTTCGAAAAGAAATATTCTAATTTAAAATTAGAAATTAATGTGTTTTCGTACACACCAACTGTAATAATTGATGAGGTTCCAAATAATTATGTATTTCACTATCCTCGTTTAAGTTTAATATATAGAACCAAAGTCACTGACAGAAAACCTATTTATTTATTATTACTTGAAAATAAGGACAGATACCATTATATCGCAGTGAACAATATCAACTGGTTAATGAATTGTCGTCAAAACCCTGACTGTAAAAATTAGATGCCGTTAAAGTCCGCATTGCCTTAATGGGTTTCGATTAGATAATGCATTCAATACACATGTTGCATTATGTGCCAAAAATCAGACTGGCACAACCCTTTTCACAATACGCGAAAATATAAACTTAGAGTTCCTAAATTATTCTAAACATATAACCCCACCTTTTGTGACTTATGCTGATTTTGAATCGGTTTTTACCTCCTGATGATAGACATAATCAAATCCATATGCCTATTGCAGCAGACCTTTTATTAATTAATAATTATAACAACACAAGATCGTATTCGTTTTTTATGGTCTCGATTGGATTTCTGATTTTCTTAGGAAAATTGAGGGATTTTCAACCTAAATTGTTATTCCGTATTATGATTTCGAAGGTGATAAATCGATAGAGCCTATGACTTTCAATGAGGAGCGATAGTTTAAATCTTGTTGAAACTGTTATTTTATGTAAAAAACCGATTGTAATTCCGGTTAGATATCATTGCCATTTTACAGGTAGTTATCTAGGGCTGCTTGCCGAAAATGTAATATAGCTCGTAGAATTTATCGCTTACTACCTATCGTTTTTATAATTTAAGAGGTTATGACCTTCTCTATATTTTAAAATACGGTCTCGATTGCTTTCCTTTATGGAATTTAGACATCATACCTCTACAGAAAACTTTATTTCATTAATTGTTCACATTAACAAATTGGCTGTTCGCTTTATCGACAGTATGCAATTTCTTAATTGTTTTTTAGCTAAGGCTCTGAAAACACTAACTTCTCTTCCAGTGACTTCGTCTGTCTTTCAAGGTTCTATAGTTGACTATAAAGGTATCTTTTCGTATAATTTCGCTATTTCTGAATAAGTTCTTGAGACCACTTATGAGTTGCCTCCAATTGAAGAGGGGGTAAGTGAAGATAAGTACGATAGGGCACAACTAATCTGGACGCAGCAAAACTGTAGGACTTTGCGTGATTATATGTTTATTATATGATTATCAGTTCTAGATCTATCCAAACTACGGATGTACTAATTACAGTATATTGAATTACAAAAATATCGTGATATTTATAACTGTGATATTAATTTAGTAGCGGATTATACCAATAGTTTCTTTTTAGGAATAAAAAATTTAAAATTAGATATATTATTACCAGCGATGATTTCAGATGACCTATTAGACACCTCAAATTATAATCCTTCTCGTCCTTTATAGTCGAGGCTACTTGACTCAGTTATAGGCAAGTTCAAGGATGAAAGTAAAGGGTTAGGATATAGTGAGTGGGTTTTCTTGCGCCCTAAATGTTATAGCTTGCTAGGAAATAAGTCAACAATGCGAGCTAAAGGTTTAAAATTACCGGGTACGGACATGATTAATATAGAATTTATTTGTTGAATAATTTACTTTGTCAAATTTAAAATTTCGTTCAAGAGCCTTTGGATTTCATTAGAAACTTAATAATAGTTATTCAAAAACCAGATACTGAAATATGAATAGCAATATTGGATCTGATTATGAACTATTTTGCGATAATGATTCAAATAATAGTTTATGGGGAAATGCTGAGTTTTCTAATTCAAACAAATTCACCTTTATTACGAAATTAGATAAAGATGATTCTTATGAACAAATTCTCATTCCTGGTTCGAGTTTTTCTAAAATGAAAGTAAACAATTGTGAAAGCAATTTGAAAACATCCAATAAAATTGAAATTTGCTTTATTAAAGATTTCAATACTTTATTCTCTCTGGACAATAAAATAATTTCTGATAAAGTTTCATCTTCATTGATTAAAGAAAAGCTCTAATTCAATTCACCGATATGCAACAGCGAGTACTGGCTCAAATTGAATGTTTGGCGGACACCTTTTACAGAAAAATTCCAAAAATTCTCCTCTTTGCAAGCCGTCCTATAATTCTCGAACTAACACTTTGTTCGGCTCCAAAATCCTCTTTGATGATATTCAAGATTGTTCTGGAAACAATGATTCTAATGCCATTGATAGTAAAAAATTAGTGTTAGAAATTCGAAAAGGCAACTTGTTGAAATATATTAATTACAGTTAGGTAAAAAGCTATGAAAATGAACAATGTAAAAATGTCGAAACTGATATTTCTGCATTTGTTTTATTTAAATGAACGAAGCATAATTTTTAGAGTCATGGATAAGCATGATTATATGAAGCCTGATTTGGAAGGAGATTTAAATGATCGCTATATTTCGGCTTATAATTCTTTCCATATTTCTCCAACATTTTTTTGACATTGTGAAACTACACAGCCTTCTTGGTGTCCCATTGGTATTGCATTTAAATCAGCTCGAACAATAATGATGAGATACAAACCCTAAGCAAATCAAGTAGACTTCTGCAAAATGAAATCATGATGCTTTCACGTCTAAGTCATGAACATATTATTAAATACTTTTCATCATGGATCGAATACCAAACTACTTCCCGATCAAACAGTAATAATATAATTAACAATTGAAAATTCCATGTAATTATAATTTTTTAATATATCACATGCAAGTAACATAAATCAATGAGGTAAACAAAACTCTTACGTTTATATGAAGTAAGCAGAAAGTAGGTGTGTGGAATGGGGTAGGTGTGGAAGCTTCTAGAAGGTAGGTGTGTCTGCATGTTCCCGCAATTGATTTAATTCATCATCGTTTTTTTTTTATCTTTTTACAGTTCCTGCAAATTATTAGCGGTTTTGACTGCCATAAATATTGTATTATTATAATTCGTTTCATTATTCTTACTCTGATTATTTACAGGGATTCTCGATAGCGTATCCGCATTACTATTTGATTCGCCCATTCGATATTTAATTTCAAAATTATATTCTTGTAGGGCTATTGACCATCGGATCAGTTTGCTGGCCGAATCCCGATTTTTCATTAACCATTGCAATGGATTATGATCAGTAAATACAACAAATTTTCTACCAACTAAATACTGTCTAAACGTTGCTATACCGTAAACCAATGCTAATGTTTCTTTTTCAATTGTAGAATAATTCTTTTCATGTGGCTTTAATGTTCTGCTGGCACATGCAATTAAGTGATCTTTCTCACCTTCAACTTGTTGCATAATACTGCGCCCAACGCAAAATTACTCGCATCTGTCAATAAGATGAATGTTATTCTAAAATTTGGACATCTCAATATAGGTTTTTTAATAAAACTTTCTTTAAGCAATTTGAATGCTTCATGTTGAGCTTTTCTCCATTTAAATTGTACTACATTTAAGGGTTGTGCTACATGAGAAAAGCTTTTAATAAATTTTCTTTAATAACTAGCTAAACTCAGAAATTGTCGAACTTGATCTAAATTTTTAAGGATTGCGTATTCTTTAATTTTTCTCACATTTCGAGAAATAATATTACCTACATAAACCACTTCTGATTTTCCCAATCCACATTTATATGGTTTTATTTTTAGATTAGCCTTTAATAATCTTCTAAATACCGTTTCCATTATTTGAGATGTTCTTGAAAGGTATTTGAAAATATTATTATATCATCAATATAGACTAATGCATGTGGGATATCACGCAAAACAAAATTCATACCTCGCTGGAACGTAGCAGGTGCTCCAGTTAATCCAAACGGTAACACAATAAACTCATACAATCCCTTATTATCCGAAAAAGCCGTTTTTCTTCGATCATCTTCTTTCACTTTAAATTGATTATAACCTTTATTAAGATCGATTACTGTGAAAAATTGTATTTCTTCCATCTGATCAAACATTTCTTGTGGGACTGGAATAGGATATGTATCCTTTCGCGTAACATGATTTAATTTCCGATAATCTACACAAAATCGCAAATCATCGTCTTTCTTTTTAACAACTACTTGATACATTTTTATTGGTGTAAGGGTTATCGAAATATATCAATAAGATTTTGGTTAATTTTAATGAAATTATTGGAATCTGAATAAAAAATATGAATGTTCTAAGAAAAAGTTTGATTCATATATTTATTTGTATTCAAGTATTTATTAGATTTTATTATTATATTTGTAATTTAATTTAATTAAAAACTAAAATTGACTAGTATTTAAAAGTAAAAAAAAATTTATGTTACCGATTACTTATGTTGTCATTGACAATTTACTGAATAATTTAAATACTTATGATTATTTCCATGAATGAAGAGAGTAGTGGGATGTGTCACCGCTGGATCAACCCCCCCCCCCCGGGGTAAAAAATTTTTTTTAAGTCTTAAAATACAAAAAAAATTTAAGACAAAGACAATGACTCATTCAAGGTCATTGTATGACTCATCAAACACTTTCAAGGCCATTCAAACAAAGACCATGACTCATCAAAAATTTCTCAAGGCCATTTAAAATTTCTCAAGGTCATTGAAACAAAGACCATGACTCATTCAAGGTCATTGGATGACTCATCAAACACTTTCAAGGTCATTCAGGCAAAGACCGTGACTCATTCAAGGTCATTCAGGCAAAGACCGTGACTCATTCAAGGTCATTGGATGACTCATCAAACACTTTCAAGGGCATTTAAAAATTTTCAAGGCCATTTGAAATTGCTCAAGGTCATTCAAACAAAGAACATGACTCATCAAACATTTTCTCAAGGTCATTCAAAATTTCTCAAGGTCATTCAAAAATTTTCAAAGTCATTCAAGCAAAGACCATGACTCATCAAAATTTTCTCAAGATTATTTAAATTTTCTCAAGGTCATTTAAAATTTCTCAGGGTCATTCAAACAAAGACCATGACTCAACAGTGCCAATAAATCATCATTGCCATTTCCATTATATATTTTTACATATTTTCTTAGTATTGCATGATTTTGATTGGTCGAATATAGTATAAATAAGCTTAAACTTTCAAATATTTTTATAAAATGCCAGAAACTAAATTTTTTATAACTTTGTTGAATGATCTGGTCTCTAATAATAGAGAAGAAGATGATATCATTAAAAACATAAAATTCATGGTAAACCGTACCGAGAAAATCGTAGAAGACATTCCATTTGATTATGAAAAAATTCTCAATTTGCCAACATTGGAGAGAAAGAAGTCATTCCAATCAATATTTAGTTACATGTTCGATGAAAATAATAAATGGATGCGAATAATAGTAGGATTAATGTATATGAAACACATGATATTAAAATCTGGATCCTACTATGAAAATTATTTCCAATGGTCTATAGAGGTAAATTACTTTATATTGTTATTAATTTATCATTATTTAGGTGATAAAAAACAAAAATTGATCCGTGGGTAGAAACAAACGGTGGATGGTCAGCGATTATTCAAGTTGCCGCAGAAGCCAAACGTTCAGATATTTATATCGCAAATTGTAAATTTTTATTAAAAATATTAACTGTAGCATCGGTTTTATATTTATGTAATAAAGTTTATCATAGATTTTAATAAATATTTCTTTGTTATTATTATTAATAAAAACTATATTTTTAAAGATTTATTGATTATTACATGTACATTCTTCACCACAATATTCTGTCATTATATTTTCTATAACATGATCAACACAAGTCTTAAATTCGGTAGGCTCAACTTCATCATTGATAATTTTGGTATCTGCAGTATCTTCAGTATCATTAATAATTTCAGTATCTTCAGTATCATTAATAATTTCAGTATCTTCAGTATCATTAATAATTTTAGTATCCTTATTAATTTCATTATCAATTTCTCCATCGTCACTCTGGCATTCAGAATCACAACATGAATCTTCTTTACTCTATACTTCAACTAGAATCAACATATCTCTAATTTTTACACCGGTTATTTCTTCAAGTTTATCAAACAAAAAGTTTATTAAATATTCTAAACGAAATTAATTAATCATTTTATATTTTATATTTTACCTTTTTCAGACATCATTTTTAAAACTATTTTAAAACTAATTATAATTTGTTTATAGAATAACAAAGAAAACATTAATACATTTATTAAACACTAAACACTATACATTAAAATAATTGTGAAAGTCTAGCAGTAACAATTTTCCAGATTGGAGAAAGCACTACATTTTGATCAGCTTTATATCCTTGGATTGCTATTGTTAAATACCAGTTTTCCTGTTCTTTGAAACCTATTTCTGTAAATGCATCATAATATCTGGTATATTGACTGGTGAAGAAAGCATTTTCATTACATTTTAAATTGGAATTGATCTTTTTGAAAACCGTATCAATATCCTTGATATCTATCATTAAGAGAGTCCCAGCGAGAGATTGAAATTGAGTTTTATTGAGTTTGACTGAATTTGCCAATTGCATATTGATAGGTTCCTTTAAAAAATACATTTTATAATTGTGGAACATCTGAACTGGTTGGACACTGATAGCACTTATTTTCTTGGTCATGTTTGATTTATGATCTTTATAAGGTGGTGACGAGCTTTTACACCCTTGACAGATACTGATTAACCAATCAGAATAATGCATATTTCTATTATTAATTATAACAAAGGCAGTGCATGATAAGTGCATAATAAGTGCATGATAAGTGCGTGACTGCATACAGACACAAAACTGAATAAAGAAAACCCATACATTAAGTTTGTATATGATTTTATATACATAAAAATTTCTCATCTATATAAAATTTCTTTATATGATTATTATTAATATCATGTTTTATTATTATTATTATTATTATTATTATTATTATTATTATTATTATTATTATTATTCTATTATTATTCTATTATTATTGTTACCATAAAATAAAACTATAATAAACAAAAAATATTATCAACAAATAAAATAAAACAAAACAACAATCAAAATTCTAAACATTTATTTTTGTAAAAGTTTCATTTTTTGTAAGTTTCTTACCGAGTTTTTTATATTTCACTCAACATATCGCTGATACCGAAAATTGCAGCAACTGCAACCCAGAATACAAGGGTATTCCGTTTCCATTTCCTTTACCATGCGGTTGATTTTATTATCCCAAAGAGCTTGCCTAATCAGCTCGGAAATCATAATTCCTGATTCTTCATATATTGCCGGTTCGATGATTGCTTGCTCCTTGATATTCAAAATTTCCTTCATTTGAGGATAATAATAAATAATTCGGTCAATTACCATCGGGGCATATGTGTCTAAATAAATAATAAATAAAAGAAAATAAATAATAATAATTTACCATATTGACTGGTATTTTTCTTCTGCATATTTTTCTTTAGTGTAGTATTTTCCATTTTAAAAATGAAATGAATATGCAAGTTGTTTTAATCAATCATTAGCCAATAAGATGTTGACCAATCCCGTGATTTCATTTTGTATGTCTGTAACAATATTTTTGTACTCTAGATTTCGCAACCCTAATATGACTATTTTACCACTGGCAAACACGTTAACACACATTGGGTTGTATTTTAAAAACCTCAGTGTAGGAAATAATTCTGGTTCGAACATACAAAGACATTTTGTTAACATTTTGTATAGATTGATAGATTGTCTCATATCCATGGTAACCGTAATTGACTGTATTTTAATATCCTTTATTATATATTGTAATTTATTGACGTCTAAAGGTTTCTTGCATCCCATGATTCGGTATTTGCCGGATTTGAAAAATATTATAGGGTATTTTCCACTCCTATCTACAATTTGCTGGGGTTTACTAATCGGAAACGTCATTTTTGATACATCGAAAGTTCCTTTATAATTTATATTCGATAACATAATTAAACAATAAAGAAATATTAATCTATATATATGATTTTTAGAAAGAGTTCATTAAATTATATAATATAAACAAAAACCTATAATTATACAAATTAATAATGGAATTATGAAATGATGCGGTATATCAAATCGTCGGCCCAAGTGGTAGTGGTAAAACTATGTTTGTGTGTAAATTACTGAAATCTAATTTATTTCAAACAAAATTCAACAAGATTTATTGGCATAGGGGTGTAGAGGAAGAACATGGATTAACTCAAGATAATTTCTGTAAATTGAAAAACATGAAAATAGTAAACGGTTTCGATAAAAACTGGTCAAGTCGTTTAAGGAAAGGTGATGTAATTATTATTGATGATTTGTATCAGGAAGCTAATAAAGAAAAGGATTTTAATAATTTATTCACAAAAATCAGTAGACATGTTGGTGTTACTGTGATCTTTATTACTATAAATCTATTTCATCAGGATGGCGCACATTGAACAAGGAATTTAAATGTTCAATATTTAGTTATTTTCAAGAATCATAGAGATGCAACAGTTATTGATTTTCTTGCTCGACAAGCATACCCTAATAATCATAATTTTCTCATCAGTGCATTTCAAGATGCTACAAAATCACCACATGGATATATATTTCTTGATTTCACACAACAATGCAATGATGATTTACGGGTAAAAACAGATATTTTCAATAAAGAAGGTGCCATGGTATACAAACAAAGTTGAAAACATTAACATGTAACAATGTTTATGAAATCCAGGCTTAAAAATATCCGAAAACTTAGACAAAGTGTTAAAAAGAAAAACAAAGTTCCACCAAAAACCAGTTATACACCATCTAAAAAACTAATAACCGAGAATTACCCTGCGATGAATCTAATTTCAGAAAACATTATTAAAAACAGTAAGAAAAAAGTTTAAATTGTAAAAAATCATAGAAGTTTCCCATATTTTAATGCATTGTTAAAGGCTTCAAGTATGAAAAGAATGTCTATTTTACAATCATTTCCAACTTTTGTTGTCGATGATTTACTCAAAATTCTATTAAAAGTAGTCAGAGGTAAAATTAAAATCAGTAAATCTAAAAAACTAGTATTGAATAAACATCGTAAGCCTTTGTTATCACTAGTAAATAATAAAAATCGTCAACAAATGAGAAAAATCATATATAAACAACAAGGTGGTTTTATCGGAGCAATGTTACCATTAGCATTATCATTATTATCACAATAAACGATGGGTCAATCATTACATAATGTCAAATAAAAATTTAAATCATCTTGTTGTAATGGAGAAGATTTGGACCAACCCAAAAGACGAAGCAGGTTTCAATGGAGTGGCAAAGTTAAAGAAAAGAGTCCCAAAGTCGTAAAAGGAAACGCAAAAGTGGTTGTCAGATCAGCTTGCGTACAGTTTAAACAAACCAATGCGGAAAAGATTTCCAACGAGAGCTTATAAGACATTCGGAATTAATGATTTATGGCAAATGGATTTGATGGAGATGATACCGTATTCGAAGATTAACAAGGGTTATAAATATATTTTAACGTGTATTGATGTTTTCAGTCGTTTTGCCCGCGGTGTCTGCAGAGGAAATATCTAAAGCAATTAATAATTTATTTAAAAGTGGGCATCCAGACAATTTGCAAACCGATTTAGGTATTATTATTATTATTATTATTATTATTATTATTATTATTATTATAGGCAAGGAGTTTTACAATGGTAAACTTAAGCAAATCCTGGATCGTCTCAAAATAAATCATTATTCTGTACATTCTCAATACAAAGCCTCACATATTGAAAGATTTAACCGGACATTGAGGGATAGATTAAAGAAATATTTCGTGCATCAAGGTAATAAAATATGGATAAATGTATTACCGAAAATACTTGTTAGTTATAATAATTCATCACATCGAGGTCTGAATGGTTTGAGACCCGTAGATATCAGCTCGAAAACATTAGCTAAATCAGTACGGTCTAAAACAGTTGCTATTACAAAACCAAAATATAAAGTTGGTGATCACGTTAGAATTAGTAAAATATCTGCTTCACCTTTCATCAAAAATTTCGATAGTAATTGGAGTGATGAAGTATTTCAAATTATTAAAATTAATACTAAACAGAGTCCTGTAATGTATGTTATTAAAGATAGTGATAACAATGTAATACAAGGGAAATTCTATGAACAGGAATTACAAGTTATTTCCAAACCTACAGTGTTCAGAATTCAGAAAATATTGAAAATTAAAATAGTGGGTAAGGATAAACAATACTATGTCAAATGGCATGGATATCAAAAACCCTCATGGATATCATCAAAAGACCTAGTAAAATGAGTTTCTATACAATTTTACCGAGTAATAGTTGCCCGCTACTCCATCCGGAAAATCAAGCAAGTAAATTTATGGTTGATCTTCAAAATCCTATTATTTACATGGAAATTGGGAAGTTGCTTTGCAAGACTTTACATTTGTGTACAATACATTCCCATTTTATAGTCATTGCAAAATCAGTTACAAGAAACGTGTACCCAAAACCTGTAGTGGTATTTTCTCAATCAATAATTTTGAACGATATTGTCATATTCCGAATCAGATTTTAGATGAAAATTGTGGCATGTTTTTCAAAGATGGATTGAATGTTAGTTGTGATTATAGTCCATTTACAATAAAGTTTGAAAGTATTGAGGATGCCAAGCGAATGGGTTGTGATAAGCTTAGCATTGTTGTTCCTGGTATTGAATACCTATTACGTTTCAAAACATTTGATGAGAAAAGTGTAACGATCGAAAACATCAAAATATCTGTATCATATATTAATGAGGTGGAAGATACATTTACATTTACTAATGATTTATATATTGAAACACTTGAAGAATTACATAAATATATTTCATTCAATTGTTTACATATATTTAAAACTATTGAATTTGTTAAAGATGGAATATGTAAATTCAGTCTGAATAATAACATTTGTGAAGTTACATTTGATAAAAATTTGGCTAATACACTGGGATTAGATAAGCAAACGTATAGGGCAAGTGCTTTTGGTGTACGCAAACCAAAACTAATAAAACTTCATAGAAATATGTTCATATATACTAACATCATCGATCCTATAATTGTTGGTGATTCTTTGGTTCCTCTATTGAAATCTGTGTGGGTTGATACACATGACCAGGATGAAGTTGTCAATATAAATATCGATAATCCCATGTACTTACATGTATCAACATCATGTATAAACAATATAGAAATAAATATTCGTGATGATAGCGGTAAATTTATTGAATTTGGTAAAGATACAAAAACTCATTTGACATTACATTTTCATAAATTAGATGGCCAATAACGATATTATTAGTATGTATAGTGGTAGCCAAGGTGGTGGCGAATTACCATATTTTATTGGTAAACAGTATGGATTAGGATGGTTGAAAACTATCGGTAGATTTGCACTTCCTATTCTTAAACGCCTTGGTAGTTTTGGTATGAAAACCGATAAAGATGTGATAATTAATGAGCAGAAAATATTACCATCTCTGAAATCAAATGCATTATCCGAGTTAGGGAAAGTTCTACCAAGTGTTGCAGGTATGTTTCAAAAACAAGAACCTGCACCGGCTCAAAAACGTAAAAGACATCATAAACATATAAACAAACGAATGGAAGGACATGGAACTATATTTCAAAAATGATTTGTGGTAAATCTGAATTGTGCTTATTTGATAGACCATCTCCCCAGGCAGTAATTGAAATGGGGCCTTTGAAGACTTATTTCCGATGAATTCTATTATGGATAGTAGAACTGATATTGAATTTTATATTAACGGTTCCCAAACTGAATATTTAGATTTGAACGATACATTGTTAACTGTTCAGATCAAAGTTGTAGATAAAGATAGAAAACCGTTGGGTGAACCTAGTGATGTTATACCAAATAATTTCTTGTTTCATACACTTTTTAAAGATGCAGTTCTCGGATTTAATAATATCAAGATTGAGGGTGGTAACAGTACATATATTCACAAAGCTCTAATAGAAACGATTATAAATTACAATAGCGATACTAAAAATACATGTTTAACTCCTATGGGTTATGGTAGTGATGACGATAGAAAAAAGTGGATTAAGGGTTTGAAATTATTTACCATGTGCTCATCATTACAACTCGATTTTATGGATCAACCGAAATATTTACTGCCAGGTGTTAATGTACGCATTAGATTGAAAAGATCCGAGTCGACATTATCACTAACAAGTGCCACCACAACACCAATTCTTCAATTAGTTGATGCAAAATTATTAGTGAGAAGAGTTCGTGTTGAGCCTTCTGTATTAGCCGGTCATCAACTGGGGCTTAATTCTAAGTATGCAATATATCCATTGAAAACAAAGGAAATTGTTCAATTTGCTATTGCTAAAGGTTCAGCTTCTTTCTATAAGGAACGAATATTTGGAGATAGAAGAATGCCCAACTTTATATTGGTAACATTTCAAAGTGAATCTCAATATAATGGATCATACTTAACATTGTGCTCAATTTTCAAAAATTTTGGAGTAACATCGCTAAGTTTATCGAAAAATAGTGATTATAGAGAAACATATACTCAAGATTTCGATAATGACAATTATTGTGCTACATACATGCAAAGTATAGTGAGAAATATGGGTTTTTTGGATAAAAACCTTAATTGTGGTATAATTCTTGATGATTTTAAAAGCAAATATCCATTCTTTACATTTGTTTTGGCACCCGATTTTGATTTAAATCAGAGTCAATTACCTCAAAATGGAAATTTACGATTAGATATAAAGTTTGCTAAAGCTACAACTGAACCGGTACATGTTGTAATATATGGAGTATTTGAAAATGAGGTTCAAATAACTGCAAACAGAACAGTGTTGGTATAAATGTATAGATAATTTATAATAATTTGTCATGGAGTAAGTTTTTTAAATGTATTATTAATATTATTGATGTAGTTCTGTTCAGGTCTATCAAATCGGAAAACAAATTCTAGAACATGAATTTTTAGGGGTTTTTCCTCTTGATAAAATTCCATATTTACGTAATAATCAAGCCATAATCGTCAATACTCAATCGTCTCATCTCGGGTGAGAACATTGGTTAGCAATATATATGAAACCTAGCAAGATATTTGTATTTGATCCTATGGGTTTCTATTATCCTGCTTTAATGGTTCAAAACTGCAAACAATGGGTAAACCTATTGTGTATAATAAAACTATGTATCAAAAACCATGGACCTTAACATGTGGTCAACATTGTTTAGCATGGTAATTATCCAAGCGATTTGATGTATAATAAATGTATTAATGTTTGTGTTATGTTTTATTATTATTGTTATGTTTTAACTAATAATATATATATTTTTTTAGTTATTATTATTATTATTATTAATATTATTATTAATATTATTATTAATATTAATATTATTATTAATATTATTATTATGTGTTTAATTAATTAATGTTAACAAAGCCAGTGCATGATAAGTGCATGATTTACAAAGACACTGCATGATCACCACGTGATTTACAAAGACACTGCATGATAAGTGCATGATTAGTAACAAGGAACGCATACATACACACTCAAGACTTTATGTAATTTACAAAGAAATCACATACATACTTTTGTTTGTATGTGATTTACAAAGAAAACATACCTACACAATATAGGCTGCATGCGTAAAAATCTCTCACCTACATGTGTGTATTGCTTAAATGTTATTGGCTAAATCCTGAAAATATTATTCTCTTTATAAACATATGCAAATTCAAAATCTATCACAATTAATTCATAAATTTTAATATGGCAGGACAAAATAATATTTTAAGAAGTCTTCTAACTTCATCCATTGGTAATTTTTATTTATTATTTATTACCATTAATCTTTTAGTAAATTTCAACTGGTTAGATGTAACCGAAAATGAGGATCTTTTGGATTTGGATGACGTTTTGGTAAAATTTTATTTTTTGTTAAATGATTTTATTAATATTCTTTTAGATTGTAATAATAATAATGTTGAAAGAATTATTATTGAAGATACTCCCACTTCAATTAATGAAGATGTTTATGAGGTTATATCTATCGGTAAGTTTAATATTTATTTATTTTCAAAATATAAAAAAAACATTTCAGATGATGATGATGATATGATTCCGCAACTTACCCAATAATTATTTTGGATGATATAGTGGATGATGCCCCACTTGTATTGATGGAGATGATATAGTGGATAATGCCCCCACTTGTATTGATGTTGACGATTCATCTAATGATAATATTGATGCAGATTTATGTTAGTAAATTATTTATTTTTAAACTTTATTTAAATATATTAATTAATTATATTTTTAAAAATTTAACGAATTTAAATAATATTTTGAAAAATTATGAAAAGTATAAGATTTTGTGAAAAGTTGATTATTGAAGATTTTATGGAAATTATTTAATAGCGAAGAATTTATGAAGATTTTAAAAAATAATGCAGAGTTGATTCTTAACTAATTCTAGGGAATGATTTTTGTAAATAATAAAAGGTTGTTTTTATTAAATTTTAGGTTAATAAATATCTATTCTTTATTAATAATAAGAAAAAAAAATAATAATAATCTACAGCAGCATTGAAAACGGTATGCATTTTATATTATAATAATAATAATACTTATTTGATGTGATAATAATAATCTGCAGTGAGCATGCAGCTATATTTTGAAAAAATGATACTTATTTTATATAATAATAATATTTTATGTGATAATAATAATAATAATAATAATAATAATAATATTTATTTTATATGATAATAATAGTCTACAGTAAGCATGTAGCTATTCGTCCTATAATTTGCTACTAATAATAATACTCTGCAGTGACATGCTATTCACCCTATAATTTGAAACATTTATTATTAACAGGTCTTTATGTTATAAACTTGCATAATAATGAATGATTCGCGAATGTTGCAATATTTATGCAAAACAAGTGCAAAGCCATGTCTAATACATTTGACTATATAAGAATTATCATTTAATATTATACAAGTCTTTATGTTATAGAATTGTATAATAATGAAAGATAATTTTATGAAATATTGTAAAATAATTATATATATATATATTTTTTTTTAATACAAGTTATTTAATTTATTATTATTTTATCAGATAAATTTTACCCAAAATATTGCATGATCTCAAAGAATCATGGTGAAATATTTCACGAAAAAATGAAACAATACTATGTCCATAGATTTAATTGCATTAGGTTTTTTATTTGCCCTGTATGCAAAACATCTCAGTCCATAAAATACAAAGCTTTTTATAACATTCACAAAGACCATTTAGATTCATTTAAAATAATTAAAAAGGATCTGTTTCGTATCAGTAATAAAAATAATTTAAATATTATGAATATTATAAATAATATACACCCAACAAAAATAACTAAAAATAAAAGACCTGCTGAACATAGGTCATCTAAAATACCAAATAAACTTATAAAAATCGAAGTCATTGAAATCAGTGATGACGAATCAATTAATAATGTAGATATTATAAATAATGTAGATATTGATATTATTACTAATGCAGATATTATAAATAATGCAGATATTGTAAATAATGCAGATATTATAAATATTGCAGACATTGTAAATAATGTAGATATTATAAATAATGTAGATATTATAAATAATGTAGATATTGTTAATAATACTATTAATCAAGTTGGTGGTTCATTAGAACCTATAATACAAATTAATTTAAACGGCGCAATTAAAACAATTAAATTTAATACATCAGAGGCGCGACTGATAAAAATAATGCTAACTGAGAGAATCAGTTCTAAATTATTTAATGAGATTGGAAAGATGGGGGGTGATGTTAAAATTCAATTTGCTGTTTTAATACAGTTTGAAAAAGATGGGGAAATCCGCAATAATTATTTTTCCAACAACGCAGAAAAATTTTCAGATAGGTTTTTATCTGAAGGAGTTAATAAACTCAATGAAAAAATAGAAAAGTTCACCCATTTAGGCAGTGGATGGAGAGTAATCAATATTTTAGAAATAGATTTTATACTTACCAAATTTTCCCCAATTAGTCGTTTATCAGGTCATCGATATATTCAGACTCCTTCTGCTATTGCATCTAAAAAAGCTATTATAAATGTTAAAAATACTGACGATAAATGCTTCCTTTATAGTATTCTGGCAATTCTTAAAAAAGATTTAATTTTAGAAAATCGAACTAGACCTGCAAAATACACCGAGTTTCTAAACGACTTAGTATATGACGAAATTACGGATTATCCAATGAAATTAATAAATATACCCAAATTTGAAAAGAAAAATGATAGTTTAAATTTAGCAATAAACTGTGGTAATTGACGAGTTTCCTGATAGTTATGTATTCCATCATCCTCATTTAAGTATAATTCATCGTTCAAAGGTCATTTGCGGAACACCTATTTATTTGCTTTTATTAGAGAAAAGTGATAGGAATCACTACACAGCGGTGAGTGATCTGAATAAATTAATGAATTGTCATCAGAATCCTGATTGTCCAGTTCAAATTAGATGCAAATGGTGCCCACACTGCCTAAATGGTTTCAGGCTATATAATGCCTTTAATAAACATGTAGCTCTATGCGCTAAAAATCAGACGGGTACAACCCTTTACACATTACCCGATAACAAAAATTTAAAATTTGAAAATTATTCTAAAACCATCACCCCTCCCTATGTAATTTATGCCGATTTCGAGTCGGTAGTACCACCTGATGTTAGACATCACCAAATTCATATGCCTAGTTCAGCAGGCCTTTTACTAATAAATAACTACACAAAAACACAACAATATTTTGAATTTTATGGACCTGACTGCATTTCTTTATTTCTTAAAAAAGTAGAGGAAATTGCTGTCACAATTGTCCTACCTTATTATGATGTTGAAGGGAAAAAGTTAATAAGTTTTATGTCTTTCGCTGAACAACGAGAATTTAAATTATGTAGAACTTGCTATCTTTGCAAGAAACCGATTGTAAATCCTGCTAAAGACCATTGTCACTTTACAGGTAAATATCTTGGTGCAGCGTGCCGAAAATGTAATTTTGCTCGTAGAATATATAAGTTGCTTCCGATAGTGTTTCATAATTTAAAAGGTTACGATCTGCATCATATTTTAAAACATGGTCTCAACGGTTTTCCTTCTTGGAATTTAGACATTATCCCTACCTCGACTGAAAAATTTATGTCTTTAATTGTACATATAAAAAATCTGGCTGTTAGATTTATAGATAGTATGCAAATTGTAAATTGCTCTTTATCTAAGGCTGTAAAAACACTTACTACACTACCTCTTACTACCTCTGCCTTTCCTGGTTCTATTATAGATTCTAAAGGTATATTTCCTTATGATTATGCCGCATCTTTTGATGTTCTTGAAACTACTTATGAATTGCCTCCTAAATGTGAGGGTGTGACAGATGATGAGTATGCGACTGCTGAATTGGTTTGGATGCAATAAAACTGTGGTAATTTGCGTGACTATATGATGCATTATTTAAAAGTTGATGTATTCCTACTCGCTGATTACTTTCAACAGTTTCGTGAAAAGGCCATTGCGTACAATGGTCTTGAACCTTTAAATTTCTATTGTATTCCTGGAATGTCATGGGCGTCAGCGCTTATGACATTAGATGAACCCATAGAGCTTTTACAGGACATGGAAATGTTCAATTTCTACGAGGGAGGAATACGAGGAGGGTTAACGTTTGTTAACAAACACTATGTTGCTTCTTCAGAGGACACCGAATTGCTGTATATAGACATAAATAATTTGTACGGTTGGGCTCTTAGCCAATCTTTGCCGTATCCTGATTTTGGATGATGGTTTGGATGATGTATTGAATGAGTGTATGAATGTTGCGGATATTAAAATCCTTCCATATGGATATACTATGGAAGTTGATATTGATATCCCTGAAAATTTCCATGATTTTTTAAATGACTTTCCGATTGGACCGGAAAAGATGTGCCCACCAAATTCAAAAGTTGAGAAGCTAATGCTCACGCATTATCCAAAGAAGAATCATGTTCTTCATTGGAGGCTTCTCAGTCTTTATCTTTCGCTTGGGGCTAAGGTTGTGAATGTATAAAATTTACACAGAAACCTATTTTTAAAAATTATATAAATAAAAATACTGACTTGCGAGCAAATGCAGTCAGCGAGATATATAAAGATTTATTTAAATTATATAATAACAGCTTGTACGGTAAATCCGTTGAAAACCTTAAGAAGCGAATGAATTTGAGACTATGTAATTCATTTGAAAAGATAATTACATATTCGTCAAAACCAGCATTCAGAAAAACCATCGAAGTTGATGAGAATCTGTTTGTCACGCATCTTAATAAGGATTCAATATGTTTGGATAGACCTAGTTACATCGGACAATCAGTACTAGATCTATCCAAACTACGGATGTATCAGTTGCAGTATATAGAGCTGCAAAAGTATAGAACTATTTATAATTGTGATATAAATTTAATTGCCGATGATACGAACAGCTTCTTTTTAGAGATAAAAAATTTAAAATTAGATACTTTATTAAAAGCGATGATTTCGGATGACCTTTTAGATAGATCTAATTATGACCCCTCTCATCCTTTATATTCAAGACGATTAGCATCCGTTATAGGAAAGTTTAAGGATGAGAGTAAGGGGGAAGTGAATAGTGAGTGGGTTTTCTTGCGTCCTAAATGTTATAGTTTATTGGGAAATAAGTCGACTATGAGGGCTAAGGGAGTAAAATTAGCAGGTACAAATATAAATCATCAATCATATTTAGATTGTTACAATAAAAACGAGATTATATCTGTACCTCAGACTAGAATAGGGTCCCGGAATCATCAGCTTTTTACTTTTAAAAATAGTAAAATAGCGCTAAACAACCACGATGATAAGAGGGCATGGGTTGATAAAAATGTTAGTTTTGCCTATGGACACTATAGAGGGCTTGATGCAATTAATAGTGGTCATAGTATTACAAGAATACAGAAATTTCAAGATATATTCAAAGAAATTCTGGCTCCTGATTGATCATCAATTTATCAGACGAACAATTATGTGAATTTTGTATATTATATATTTTTGTATATTTTGAATTTTGTATATTATAGAAAAAAAAAATAAAATTGTACGTTTACTTATTTTATTATGTTTTTGATTATTATTAGTTGCTTTTTATATAAAGGGTTATAAAACATGTTCACAATAGTTAAATTTCGATTTTATCTGCATTATCAATGTAGGATTGAATAAAATCTCGATATTTACCATACACATCCAGAATACATTTTATTTAGAAATAATATGCAACTAGATAATTTAGTTATTGATTTATTTATTTTTTAGTAGTAATAAATAATCATAGGTTTCTGTCAATAGCCTATCGATTATTAAAAATGTCTGATTCCGTTTAATTCTGAATTCCGCTATCTTAATTTAGACGATTAATCTAATAATAATATTAATAAATAAAAACTTGTAATAATAATAATAATAATAAAATATTATTAGTTAAAACATTACTTATAAAAATAAGTAATAGAATAAAAAAAAATTAATAATTAAAACACTACTTATATGCGCTGCCCGATATCGGAGGTATGTGGAATGGGCTTTGAATAAAGCTCTTCGATAATATAACTATAGTAGAATTATTTCTTTATAATAAAACTTTTTGTTGTACATGTCTTGGTTTTTTATTATTGGTGGGTTTCTGGGTGTTGATATTTTGAAACTATATGGTTGTTACCCAGACAACCCCATACAAATATTTCCTTTGCTTACCACTCGGCACCCGTTGCTGAGCAACGTTGGAACTGTGTTCGAGTGGGTAGATCGTCCGCAAAAAGTGAGCGCTATTGCTAATTCTATAATTTACCGAACGATCCATGGGTCCAACGAGCTGCCGATAGGAGGCCTGTGCTCGATTTTGATTTTTAGGTCCCATTATTCTCCTATCTCTTTCAAATGTTAACCTATACTCTCATATCATCTATCTTTATGTCCATTTGCTTGGTCCTTCTCATTATTGTCCATGCTGATGATTATTCTTTAGCCTGTACACCCTTTGTTATGTTAAATACACCCACATTATATCTTTCACCCTTATCCATATTATAACTACAATGTTTCCCATTATTATTACCAGCATTATTATTGTTGCCATCATATGTATTACCTTTATTAATTGTTGCTACTATTTCCTATATTATTATTTTTGTTACTATAACTACCATTATATTTATTGTTATTACTACTATGATTATTACTACTATTATTATTATCATAATTATTATCATCATTACTACTAATACCATGATTATTATTATTATTACCATTATTATTATTGTTATTATTATTATTATTATTATTATTATTGTTATTATTATAATTACCATTATCCTTACTTTACGGTTTTATATTTTCATCGATTCGGAAAATATGGGCAGCGATCCGCCCTTATTTTACAGTTTTTTATGATAAGTGTTTTAACTATTTCCAAAAATTTGCACAGCGTTCTGCCCATATTTTCCGTTTCAATTTAACATAATTTATTTAATTCTTATTTAAAAACATTATTTTCATGATTTTTGTCGTTCGGATTAATCTTTTTCCGATGGCTATTCATTTTAACTGTTGCAACGATTTCACAATTTTTCCCGCTACCCATTCCCTCTTTTTTTCCTTAAGATCTATGTATGTTCATTTCATAGTTAATGAGTGTCCACTGGACTACTCGGTGTTAGAGATTTTGAGCCGATTGTTGTTAAAGATTTATGTCAATTTTACAGGAAACGGATGATGAAGGAGCAGCCAAAGGGCTACTCATTTACCCTCAAATTTCCCCTATGTACGGATAATATTGACGTTCCGATCCCTGCGTTCCGCACGCCGGGTCTTCATGGGCACAGATCATCGGCGGTATTCCACGCACTTAGACGAATCTGAATACTGTATATGATTTTATTAACTTGTGATGTGTCTTTGGCTGTGGGCCGGAAAAATTTTGACAATTTAAAAAATTAATTTATGCATTACGATAATTTATTAAAACCAAAATTAAAATTACCAGATACATCCATCAAATTAAAATTCATAAATATATCTTCGTAATAATCCATAAAACATCGACCAATGAATCCATTATTCACAGATAAATACATTAATCCAAAGTAAAAATTTATCAAATTAAAATTCATAAATATATCTTCGTAATAATCCATAAAACATCGATCAATGAATCCATTATTCACAGGTAAATATATTAATCTAAAGTAAAACTGTTGAAATCAAGTGTCAAAGTACGACGGAAAATCAATACTGAAAATTAAGATTAGATATTTGTCAAATCATATCAGTATATATACCTATAATTTGGCCTTAACCTTGCGTGTTAGTTTTAGTGCGATTAAACATAATTCGACTTTGAAATTATTTGTGTTATCTAAATTAAATTTTTATTTATTTCTTAATTTAAATTGGTAATTTATTTTTAACATTTTTAATTAAATTTATTCGTCCAAAAATATTTTATTTTTATTCATTTAATTCATTAATTTTTAATTTTATATAAATGGTCATTTTACGGTCGAATTTTCTTGTTATTATGTTATTTTTATGTAAATTTCGTGCGGTTCTTGATGCATTTTGTATTTATTTTATTTTACTTTTTATGTTTTTGATTTTAATATTTATTTATATTCTCTCAGATTTTAAAATGTTTAATTGGTGTTGTATATTATATTTTAAGTTATCTTGGTGCTAGGTTTTCGTGTTGTATTACTGATACATTTAAACAATTCTCAAGGCTATTTGTGTCCTGGCCCAACATTATATATTAATAATAATAATAATAAAATAAGTGATAGTTAAAACATTACTTATAAAAAAAAAGTAATAGAATAAAAATTAAAAAATATTAATAATTAAAACACTACTTTTTTTTTATAAGTAGTAATTTTAAATTAAAATTTTTTTTTAAAAATAATATGACCTTGAGAAATTTTAAATGACCTTGAGAAAGTTTTTGATGAGTCATGGTCTTTGTTTCAATGACCTTGAATGAGTCATTGTCTTTGTCTTAAAAATTTTTTGTAATTTTAGACTTAGAAAAAAAAATTCCCCCCCGGGGGGTTGATCCAGCGGTGACATGATCTAGCGGTGACATGATCTAGCGGTGACATGATCTAGCGGTGACATGATCTAGCGGTGACACATCCCACTACTGAAGAGAAATTGTACAATTAAATACTATGATCAGTCGATAACATATATTAATTTTCATTCAACAAGAACGTAGAACAATTACCTTACAATCTTATAAAATTTTAAAAAATGATCTAACAAATCTTTTCAATTATTTTACAACTTAGTTAAGTTAATTAATTTTTTAATTGATAAATACTATTTTCTTTACAATTTGCTACTATGTTGAAATTTTTTTTAAAGGTTTTATTTAAAGTACTAACAAATTTTATTAAAAATATATCAAAACTTGTCAAAAATTATAAAATTTTGGTCATTTTAATAAGTATTACTCAATGACTAATATTTTTTTGCCAATTTGCCGAAGGTCTTATTTTAAAATTTCTTCAAAGCACTAACATTATTTACAAATTAATCAGTTTATTTTACATCTTAAAATATTTCTCACAACTTTAATCAAATTCTATTCACATGCTAATCATAATTTAATGATAAGTATTATTTTTACAAAAACAAATATTTTACAACAATTAAACATACATATTTGCCTTTTTAGTAGATTTTATCGGTATATATCAGTACACAAGTACCTGTTCCATGTAGTTTTTTAATCTTTATTAGAAATTAAACTTTTTTAGTTGTTGGTTGATAATAATTTAATTTCTAGTAATGTGGTAGATGATAATTATTTTATCTATTAATTTTATTCAATGATGTTTAGAAACTTAAAAATCTAATAATTTTCAATAAATATATGAAAATTTATTTCAAGTACTGTGAAAGTAATATATGTTTTGTAAAATTAATTTAAGAATATTTTTTTAATCAAGTTTCTTTTTACTATCAATTACAAACACTTATACTTACTAATTAGTTTATCATTCTGTAAACAACAAGAGTTGGAGTGAAAAGAATAGAAAATGTGTAAAAATAAATTTAAGTAATTTTTCTTTTATGCTGTTAGCAATTAATTTATTTAGGGGCATGTGAAAATTAAATGAAAAGGTTGACAATCATATTTGAAAATAACTTTTAATAAATGTTCATTGTTGGATGTAATTAAAAATATTACAAAAATAATAGAAAGATTTCAAAGCATTTAAATAACACTATTAAATTTTACAAAATAATTTCAATAAATCACATACAAGACTGTAAACAAATTAATAGTTTCTAGATAGCAACCAGTTAACTAAGCAACCAAATAATTTGGAGACATCAAGGATCGATAATAGAGTGAAGAAGTTAATAAAATTTGTAATTGAAATTGTACTTCTTTTGATTGTTCAAATTTTTATATGCTTTTATTTAAAGATTTCTTGGTCAGTAAACAATTTTTTTTTATATTGATTTGTTCAGTAACTAGTTATTGATGAGTGTGTGTGTGTAGTGAATAACCGATTATTTAAGGGGAATTGATTGAGAGAAAATTTTATTTTTAATTGGGTTAAGTTGGTTGAATATCAATGTTCAAAGGGTAAATATTAGTTAAATAGGGAATTTTAATGAATAAGATACTCAATTATTTAATGCCTAGTATGTATATAGTGAGTTGTGCAGTACTCAGTCATTTGTATACAATACCTAGTGATTGTTGTTCAGTTATTAATCAATTGATTGTTCAGTGTGTAGGGTTATCAGTATTCAGAAGTTGATACCAAGTAAGTTAACTTTTTCTTTGGTTTTTGATGAATTTATTATTATTATTATTATTAATATTAATATTATTATTATTTTGAAAATTTCATATTAATTTATTTTTTCACATCTTACTTTGAAAAATTTTTATCGTTATTAACATGTATAAAAGAAAATTCATTAACTTTATCCAAGAATTAAAAATACGTTAGATTTACCATTTTCACAGGGATTAACATTGAAGAACTTCTCGAGATTCAATATGACAACGTTCAGGGATCTGGTGACCGATGTGTTGCAAATTGCATTGTTTGTAAAGATAGTATGAGAGTAACATGTTCAAATGAATGTCCATGTTGCCATGATTTCAAACGTGACCAAACAATCCATATATTGTTGGCCGAAATGCGTAAAGCATATTACTCGGATATTTTTGATTTGAAATAAAAATTAATCTTTTTTATTTAATCTTTATTGTCAATAAAAATATTTGTATGGATGGAAAGTTTGTTATTTTTACAATTCAAAATTTATCGATGATTTATCTTTTTTACATTGAAAAATTATTCTTAGACTTGGAATTAAATTTTAAAAATAAAAATAAAAAAAAATGTTAATAAATAATAAAATAAAATAATAATAATATAAAATAAATAATTAAATTAATAAAAATAATAATATTAAATAAATGATTAAATGAAAATAAAAAATAATTATTTAATTCACTTCATTAAAACAAACAATTTAATAATAATATAATTTAAAAATAAATAAAACAATTGACTTGATTAAAATTAATAATAATATAATTAAAATATAAATAAATAATATTATTGACTTAAACAAATAATTAAAGTGAATAAAAATAAAAAAAAAATCATGATTTTTAAAAAAAATTTTATTCATTAAAACAAATAATTAAAAATATAATTAACCCCCCCTCCCTGAAAAAAATTTTTTAGGGGGGGTCTCGTTTTTTTTTCAAGCCAAATATCCACTGGGCATAGTCCTCATATGTCACTACTCCCTTACTAAATTTTTATTATTATTTCTGGACTCGTCTCTCAATTTGGCGTTCAACCATACCAATTTCACCCGATCATTACTACTTTCGAATTTTTGTAAGTTTTTTAATTAATGTTGCACTTTTATCGTTTGGTTGTTTTTTATTGATTTTACCGTGCTTTTTCGTAATACCTCAACATATTTAAAAATATTCAAAACATTAGTAGTTATAATACTTTGCACATTAGTCTTTGGATCCAATGATCTTATCAACAATACTTTACATTATTAAAATTTTTCAATAAAATTTTAAATCAGACATACCGATTTTACTTTTACAGCTTCTAGAACTCAAGTACAGAGATGACGGGATCTGAACACAGAGTTTTTGATTTATTAATCAACATTCTGAAATTTTACTGATTTATTTTATTATTATTTTACTGAGTTCCGTATGTGGGAGTATGTATTTTTTTTTAAATGCACTTGAAAACTATTTAAATAGGAGTATCATTTGAAAAAGAAAATTATTTCCAATACATTTAAAAAAATTACTTCTTTACATCCGAGTCGAAACGCACTTTTACTTTGATTAGATTTTTCAACACATTCCACATTTGAAATTACAATAGAAATGTTGGAATATTGTGGCCTGTTTCCTAGCACAAATGAGCCACGAAATCTTACACGAACAGCCGACGACTTCTTAGGAATAGACCTATTAATTGACTGAGGGAAAATATTTGAAACACTATAATCGTGATAATCAAAATGTTGTTCGGGATTTATAGCTATTAAAATCTACAAAAATTCAACAATTAAAATTTTCATAAAATTATTTCCATTGTTTTTTAACGAGTTAAACGCATATGAACATATTTTTCAATTAAATTTAAATCAATTTCTCAAAATAAATTTACTAATTTAATTTTAATTAAAGCGAATAATGATTTATTTATCAATTGCTCCAGAACTCTAGCTAAAGATTGTGCCATCTTTTCGACCTTAAACAAAATCTGACCTTCTTAAAAATCTTTAACGTAATACTTTTAAAAATAGAAGGATTAAGTTTTAATGTATTTTTTTTAAAAAGAAGAGCCATTTCAATGTCTATTTCTAGAAAAAAGAGCCACTGCTATTTTTATGTTTATCCTTGCGTGAAATAACCCCACAGCAGTATTTATGGACTCCAAAGGATTATTAATTTGAGTATTTATAAATTAATATGAGGGAAATCCATTAGTTTAAGTAAACATTCAAAACAACCAAGAGATTCAGAAGTGTATAAAGAAAGAATATTTGGGAGGATTAAAATTGGCAATATGGTATTGGAATCGAAAGGAAAATGGCTCATGTGCCACCAGATTGGAGATTTCATTACTAAATAAACATACTTACTACGAAGGAAAGAGGGAAAGACGCTACATAAAAATTAAAATAGAGTAAAATAAAACAAATGACTCAAAAAGGGTTAGATCACATAAAATAAGTGTTTAATGATGATTCCTACAGCACACTACCATATTCCTTGATCATATTACTCGCACTTACATCTGTGGAATGAGGACGCTCTTATACATAATTACCTAGTGACGGCTCTGTATAAATCCCATAGATTTTTGTAAGATTGGATCAAAGATTTTATTATAATAATAATAATTTTAAATAAAAATGAAAAATAAAGAATTTACAGAAAACTCTGGTAATTCTTCGAATTATAATTAGATTTCCTTTTCGCTTGTTAAAAAGCTAATAAACAATATTTAACCATGACTATTTAGTTATTACACAACAAAAAACCCAAACCAATATTTACAAATATTATTTTATTGGTTTTCACGCCCTAAGCCAGGAATGTTGACGCTAAAGTCCTAAGCAGGCCTTGAATAATGTGAGTAAACAATAAAACAAAATGCAAATAGTTATAAGACCCTATAGTAATTATTATTTAAACTAATAAGTTGTTGTTATTAAAATTACAATTTAATAAACGAAATCTACACAATACATTGAATGTCAGCAGATCGAAAGCAAAAGTATCAAAATTCATTTTCTGATGCATTTAATAATAAATATTATCAACAAATGATAAAACTTTAAATAGCGTTATTGAAATTATATCTAATGAAAACAAATCAGCACTGTGAAATAAATAAACTAAATATAGAAAGTAAATGTTGCAAAAAATCTTTAGTAGAATCTACAATAATTAAATCATGAATAAATAGAAAATAATCATATATCGAAAAGGCTACAAACAATCCATTAATTAGTTATTATTCTCTGGGATTTCTTGTAAATAAGATTTATTTTCAAATTAAAATTAATTTAGTATTCAATTAAAAGATAACGCCAATAAAAAACTTTTCGTTCGATATATTTTGACAGCATGACTGTCATCTTCAGGTACTCAAAACCAACTAAAAATATTATGAATTAACATTTAATTTAAACAAATTATTTTTTATTAATTTAATTTTGTAATAAATAAATATTTAAAAAATATATTCAAATAACTTTTAATTAATTTAAAATTTTATTTATATAAATATTATAATTTTTATTTATATTATAATTTTTTAAAAAGTAATGTAATTTAAAAATTCAATTATTTTAATAATATTAAAAAAAGGTTTTTTTGAAAAACAATACATAAACATGATTTAACATACGTAAACTATTTAAAAACATTCAAAATATTCGTAGTCACAGCACCTTGCACATTAATCTTTGGATCCAATGACCTTATCAACAATTCTTCACATATCACACGTTCCCAATAATTATTAAAACTTTTCAACAAAATTCTAAAATCAAACATTCCTATTTCACTTTTACAGCCTCTATTGTGCTCACTAATATTGGTCAAACCCTTCAATCGACAATGCTCTAGAACTCGAGTACAGAGATGACGGGAAGTCTCTCCAATGTAAGTGGCATTACACCCATTACATGTAAATTGATAAACGAGATCAGAACACAATCCAACCGGAGTTTTTGATTTATTAATAAACATAACGATCTTATAATCTAAATTTCCCATTTGTTTGCTTAAATTTCTCTTGTAATTTGAAAAACATTCCGAGTACGGCAATACTAACATAAACTTAGACTCATTTTTCTTATATACATTTTTAAAATTATTTATATCAACATTCAATTCACATTCACTTGTCAAATTACACTCAGACCTTCCCATCAATAATAAAAATGATTTAGAATGTCCATTCTTTATCAACAATTCAATCAATTTATCAAAATTTTTCATTGACTTAGCAAAAGTCGAAGATAAAACCATGAACAATAAATCAATCCCTTCGCCATATTTCTCTTATACATAAATTCACAAAACGTTTCTGAAGAAGTAAAAAGACCAGTATCATTTGGTTTTCTATAAATCTCTGTCTCATAATGTTTATCTTTGCTTTAAATTTATAAATCTAAGAATGCAATCGATGACTTTCTCTTCGTTTCATATATGAATACTATGTGCTTATGTAAACTTTTCATAAAAGGTAAAAACGGCACTACATGTTTCTTATTTTTAAATACAAGAAAAAATATCATCCACATACCTTTTATAAACAACGGGTTTCTCGAATTGGAAAGAATCAATTTTCCTTTCTAAACTAGCCAAAAATATTGATACCATCGTCCGCAATATTTATTCATCAAATGAAATATGAATTATTTATACCTAAAAAATGTCCTGATCACTGAAAAACAAAATTTAATAAGACTTCGCTTTCGCTTTCTGTTTCTTTTTCTCTGATTGAACTTTTCACAAACAAACAAATTTTCAAAATTTTATTTGCAATATTTAAAAATATTTATAATTTAATAAATCCAAATAAACATTTAAAAATATTTCAAAATCCAATTTGTATTTTATAAAAAAACCTTGAAAAATTAAATTCTCTCCACTCGAACAATAATAAGGATGAAAAACATTAAAAATCTATGAATAAAAATCTTGATTAAAACAAAATTGAAGCATATTAGGATTCTATTTTTAGAAAGAAATTTTTACCCAAGTTCAATATTATTAAGTGTATTGTGCGGTTTTTTCTATTGTAAATAAATGCTTTCTTGTTTTTTATTTATTTATAAAAGTTTTAGTATGGTTGAATAAATAGTTTTTAGCACAATTTGTAATTTTATGCAGTCTCTAGAAAGGATTTTCTGAAAAAATTAATTATTGGTTAAACTACCGTATTTATAATGTGACTGTCTCTCTTCTTTGTAATGTTTTATCAGTTAATTAATTTCATGGAAAACAATGTTGGGTGATATCAGGATTATCATTTCGACGTAATATAATAGTCAAGGGCAAAAGCTACATAGACTTTAACACCTTATTAAATATTGTTCTGATGCAATAATACTGTGAAGAAAGGAAATTGATTTGCATTAATAATTTCAATAAGATATATAGTACTCAATGTCATGGTGCATGCTAGTGTGGGGTTTTATGGTTTGCGTAACCTTGACCCCAAATAGAACTTTTCTTTGCCCCTAATAGTTACCCGTCGCTAGGCAACGTTGGCTATGTAACCATTAGTTTTGAGATCGCCAAAGGTGAGCTCTACGAGAGAACTACTCTGGCCCGATCTCAAGGTGGGTTCAACGCACTACCGATAGGAGTTTCATGTGCGCTTTCCTTATTCTGGTCCCTTGCTTACATGTTCAGTACTCCATTTGCTTGGAATTATTTTCCGAACCACTCAATATTCGATTTAATTAAATCCCGTAATTATTAAATCTATTAGTAAAGTCAAATCAATTTAAGTGAAACGTTTATTAAATATCAGTGCTATTTTCATTATTCTTTCATCTTTGCGGCCCGTCATTTGGCTCGCTCTGCTTTTCCGGGGCGATGTTTGAGGGGTCTGCTCGCGGGCTTCGTGGCATTGGTCGCTTCTCGATAGGCCAGTAGGGCCGGCGCAAACACCAACTGGTAGGTTACCGCGTTGCCATCTTGGAACGCTGATGACGCTACCTCAAGGCCGCGTATCTGAATCTTCTGTGACTGAGTGAGCTGCTTCTCCTCAGCCCACCATCGTTGTGCCGCGGTTATTCTCTGGTAAATTGCTTTTGCCTTCCCTAGTTCGATCCAGGTCGCTTTGATTTGTTGTATTTCTTTAGTTAGTTGGATGAGCTGTCGTTGCAGATCTTTGTTGACCGTACGGACTCTGTCGAGCTTCTGCTGTAAGGCCTGACCGGAACTCATATCTACAATGATAAATACTCGTTAAATTTGTGATCTCTCATCAAATTCTATTAATTTATTGTTTATCGGTTCATGTTAAGTTTACTATCGACGAGTTGTAATTGTTCTCCTATTTTATTCTCCCTAAAGGTTAACAGCAAAGAAAGAAAAATCACAGAACTATTTTTTAAATATTTATTATATGACAATTATCGACGGGTGGTTTCGAGATAACTTTGGTTGTATCTCTGTCTCGGGAGTTTGCGAGTGTATGGGTGATCGAGGTAATTATCCGAATATCTCCCCCTCATCCCGTAGTCCTAGGCGAAGAATCTTTCGTGGTATTACCATATTCATCGCCGGATAGAAGTTAGTTGCATTTACCGAGGACTATTGGGGATTTGTTGGCATAGTTGGCGTTTTATTTGTTGGAGTCAAGATTTGCGAATTTAGGAGGCCTATTTAGTTAACAGCTCGGGTGACACTAATTATTTTTTCGCTAGGAGAGTATCCGGTAGCATCTTCTATCAGAGAAAGATCGAAAAATGTAACACTTGAATTTTATTTCATTCAATCGATAATTACGAGACAATAATTGTAGTTTATTTTGTTAGTTTTGGCAGATCCCCCCTCGATGGAATAGTAATGATTTATAATTACATTTGGTCCATGGTTTGGGTAACAATCTAGGACTTGGGCGAGTGAAATATCATGATTATAATCGCTAAGCTTACCATTTCTTAATTTTTCCTTGTCTTCCATACTGATTTCGTCCGTCTGGTTTCATGTGAAGTGTTGTTCGGATTTATAGCCATTTCAATAATACCAAACAAAAATATGAAATTTTTCAGTGGACACACTATTTATACCTATGCGGGCGTGTAAGTTCTCGTCAGGCAGTGGTGTGCCAGTCGTGGTTGCACACAGTTGCTATTACACCAGCTGTCACTGAGATAAATTCCGCTATAATTCAAGTTGATACATAAATCAACTTAGCGGAATTTATTTTTTGTGAATGAATTTGAGCCATTTTCTAAATGGCTGCTAAGTAAGTTGTTTTTTATATTGTTATATAACTTAAAGTTAAATTTTAAGAGTTGAATTATGATTTCATAAGGAAATATGATCATAATTCAAGCTCTTAAATATAACTTTGATCAACTATTTCATATATATTATTATAAATAATATTTAGGAAAATTAGTAACAATAACTATTCTCCAAAAATATGTATTTTTTTCGGATATTATTATTCAAAAAATGTAAGTTAAATTATTTTTGAACTTATAAAAATTATTATGTGCATTAAATAATTATATTTTTTATAAATATTTTGTAAAAAATCATAGATTATGTAATCGAAATAATTTGGTTTATGATTATTTTTTAAAACTTACAAAAATAATTTAAAAATTTATGCTTTTTTTCGGATTTCAGGTTTTGGTTTTTTCTACAGAAATATCTGAAATATTAGATTAATTTTAGTTTTAAGGGTAAATCTTATGAAGATACATCCTCATTTACTCGAAATTTCCTAGCAAAAACCTCAAAATTTAAATTAAAAATTTTTTCCGCCATTTTTCTTTTAAAATTATCTCAAAAATGTCTATAAAATTATTTATTATAGGGATTTTTTCAACTTCGGATGGCTACATGTTAAAAGTTAGCATGCATGTTTTATTATAGGTTGAGTTAATGTGCATTATTTTATTTCTCTCTCACTTTTTGTGTCTCTATAGTTTAGGGTTTGTCTTATTGACGATTTTACAAGCAACCTCAAGGTGAGTTGGTGTGTTTATATGCTATAAATTTATTGATTTTCTTTTATATTATAGGTGATTTATCTCAGTGACAGCTGGTGTAAGGAGATGTGCCGTTACGTCTCCATTACTGAATAGATGATTAGAACTTTGTATCTGGAATTTTAGAAAGTCTGGCCAGCACTAAATTTATTAAAATTTGTTAGGATAAAGCCCGACAAATATAACCCGGCCGATGGAGAATCGACCTGACCTTTCGCTAAAATGCCAATCGATAAAATATAAATTATAACTAGCGAACAAAGTTCTAATCATCTATTCAGTAATGGAGACGTAACGGCACATCTCCTTACACCAGCTGTCACTGAGATAAATCACCTATAATATAAAAGAAAATCAATAAATTTATAGAATATAAACACACCAACTCACCTTGAGGTTGCTTGTAAAATCGTCAATGAGACAAACCGGGTTATATTTGTCGGGCTTTATCCTAACAAATTTTAATAAATTTAGTGCTGGCCAGACTTTCTAAAATTCCATGTAAGTAATTTTCGGTTGATTTCTTTTTAATGATAACTAAATAATCTAGTTTGCTGTGATAACCTTATTCATGATATAACATCCTACATGTGGACTGTTGATGGGATCCGGTACAAGTTAGTTCGTGGACTAGTCGGTATGTTCTAGTTGTTATTATATTTATCGGGAGAGCTATCAATTTTTAGTTCCACGTTGGGCGGATTTCTCCTTCGATTTCAATTTAAAGGGATCGCCGTGCCTATTCCCATGAATATCCTCTGTCGAAACTCCGGTGAATCGTCAACGCCTAATACAAGGACAAATCTTTGGAATATTATTTATTATGATATTTCGTCTGCTGTATGATTTTCCTTATTATATCCAACCTGTTGTTGTATGAATTTTATCTTATGTTTTGTTTGTCTCATTCATATTTACTGTCGGTTATGTCGGGATGGCGTTCGCAAGGTAGTTTAGTTCTTAATCGGAAACTTGTGTTTTTATCAATATATTCGTCTGCAAACCTTTTAAGGTCATTCTATTCCCTCAATAAAATTTCTTTGGTTTAATCGTCATATTTATCCAGTTGCTGTTAATTTAATGTTTTATTCCCAAGTAACAACTTTCATAACTACACATGACTGGCCTGTCGACCCTTTAGTTTTATAAGGATTCTTACTGATGTGACGCTGAATCTCGTTGCTAAATTTGCACGATTATTTAATATTAGGGTCGAGACTGAGGATTTAAATGTTTCTCTCTAATTATTGGTCAGATGGTGATCGTAACCCCTGAAGTTATTGCCAATTTATCACTTTAGTTGCGGGATTATAACACTGAGTTTAAAATTTAAATAATTTATTTTAATCTTTCATTAATACAAGTTATCGACATACCAACGATTTTTCAACGTAATTTTTTCCCCGTCATCTTCCTTTAATTGATTCTAGGTAACATTGTATTGATGTTATGAGTTTATAAGTGTCCACTGGACTACTCGGTGTTTTGATTTTGAGCCGATTTGTTTTTTATTAGAATTTAGGTCGAATTTTCAGGAAATGAGTGATGGTGGACTAGCCAAATGACTATTCCGTCTTCGACCCATTTTCCCTTATACGGATTAATATTTACGTTTCAGCTCCTACGTTCTCACGCCGTAGCCTTCACGGGCACCAATTATTGGCGGACTTACACCGCACTTACACAATTCGATTGGGGTGTGTGAATTTTACTATCTTTTTCCCACGCCGACGCCCAGACAGAGCTCATGTGAGGTTGTCTGAACGCGACGTGGAGAAAGTTTTCGAACATTTTTCCACTCACATTAAAAATCGTAGAAATCGTTCTGAATCAAACTGGTTCAAAACTGTTTCAACTGGTTACAATCGATTTAGACTGGTTAAGACGGGTTGTAATTCTGTGAAAATGAATCGGTATATATACCTATTGTACGATCCTAACCTTGCGTGTTAAATTTGATGTGGTAAAACAAAATTTGACCTTGTGATTTTCTGGTATATTCTAATCTTAATTTTATTATTTTCGTAATTTAATTTGACAATTTTATTTTTTTAACTTTTAATTGAATTGTTTCCAATTCAAATTATTTAATTTTAGTTCCACTTTCGTGGACTTTTCGCTTTTTTGGTAAATTGTCAAATTTCGGTCAAATTTTATGTTCTCCTGTTATTTCTATGTTTATTTCGTGCGGGTCTTGTTGTACTTTGTTATTATTTTAATTTACTTTTGTGTTTTTTTTTCAATTTTATGTTTTTATTGTTTCTTTCTCATATTTTAGCATGGTTAATTGATGTTTTATGGGTCTGATTTTAAATTGCGTGTTGTATTTTGCGTGCTGTTACCGATTCATTAAAACAAAATTGTGTCTTGGCCCAACACTATATTACTCTGGGGTATCTAGGATTTTAATGGATCGAATCTCCGGGTATCTTTGATATATTTTGACTGCGGTAGATTATTCGGGTTGGTAGTTAAGAAAATGCAAATTAAATATTACGTATTATTCGAGTTTTTGGCCTTTCAAGGTCGCGTTACCATAACTCTTATTAATGTTTTAATTAGGATTAATATCAAGAGAATTTATGTCACTTTATTAAGGTTTTTTAATTCCCACGACTTATTGATCGTGTTTTTTTATGCATAGCAACGATTTTCAGTGTTAATTCTCCCGTCACCTTCCCTTAATTGACCTTAGGATAAATTGTGTCGAAATTAAGAGATTATGAGTGCCCACTGGACTAGTCAGTGTTTTGATCTTAAGCCGATTTGTATCATTATTAGTTAGGTCGAGTTTTGGGAGGTAGGTGATGATGGAACAGCCAAAAGACTATTCCCTCTTCAACCCATTCTCCCATATAAAGGATAATATTGACGTTCCAGCTCCTGCGTTCTCACGCCGTAGCCTTCACGGGCACGAACTATTGGCGGACTTACACCGCACTTACACAGTTCGATTGGGGTGTGTGGATTTTAATGGATTGCGGTGTTGTGTCGCTGTGGGCCGGATAAATTACGACATAACTTGCTTTCGTTTTAAAGGTTTATTTCAATCATAATTGGCATAGGACAGTAGTATAATTCACATCATTACAACATTAGCATTATCAAATTTTCATTACAAACCTTTCCCCACGCCGACGCCCAAACAGAGCTAACTTGAGGTTGTTTGTGCACGACGTGGAGAAAGTTTTCAGACACTCGTTCACTTACAACGTAAAATCGTAGATTGATCCTTTTGTGAAAACGAGTAAAAATGTTTGTTCCGTCAAAAACGAGTGTTTCGAGTTTTTAATTCAAAAAACTGATTAAAATTCTGTGAAAATGAATCGGTATATATACCTATTATGCGACCCTAATCTTGTGTGTTAAATTTGATGTTGTAAAACAAAATTTGACCTCGTGATTTTTTGTATATTCTAATTCTAATTTTATTATTTTCCTGATTTAATTTGACAATTTTATTTTTTGACTTTTAATTGAATTGTTTCCAATTCAAATTATTTAATTTTAGTTCCAAATTTCATGAACTCTTGCTTCTTATGTGAATTGTCAAATTTTGGTCAAATTTTCGTGTTCTCATGTTATTTCTATGTTTATTTCGTGAGGATCTTGTTGCACCTTGTTATTATTTTAATTTAATTTTATGTTTTCGATTTTATATTTTAATTATTTCTTCCTCATATTTTAACGTCGTTCATTGATATTTCCTGGGTCTGATTTTAAATCTGCATGTTGTGTTTGCGTGCTATTACCGATTTATTCAAACAAAACTCTGTTCTGGCCCAACACTAGTGTGATAAATAACGGTGATCCAAATCTTTGAACTAGACTAATAATAAAAATTTTCGAAAATAATATATATCTTTCCAATTGGTAATTTAATTAAGGATTTAAACGGGATGTAAAATCAAATTAATAATGTAGAAAAATTCTTTAGAATTTTTAAAATTAAATATTATAAATGGTCTCCTGGACCTCCAATAAATAACGAATTTTATTAAATATTAACATTCAGATTTTCAAAAAATTCAATAGTTAAAATAACAATATTAAAATAAATTGAATCAAATATCATGTAAAATAATCGTGATATTCAGTAATTAAAATTAGAATTTCACCTATTCAACCCAATGAACTTTCTCGAATCAATAATCGTTTTTTCTTTCATTCTGCTTTTCGTTCGTGAGTTTTCGTTTCCTTTCTTTTTTCAACGGATTACTAGACTTTATCTACTAACATTATCGTTCTTATTCAGTACCAACTATGGCTCGTATGCGGAATATGGCTTGCCGTTTTTTTTATTCTAAAACTCAAGTACGTTTGATAAAATTTTGTGAAAAACTGTTTTTGTTTATGTCCGAAATGATACATAATTTCCAAATTCTGTATACGAATAGTAAAAAATGTATACATTATGCAATAATATAATCCCAAGTTATTATAATGGAAAACTGAGAAGAAATTTTAATCAAATTCATGTGATACAGAAACATGTGACACAACTGAAACTTTCTTTGCAAATCGAGGATGGTTTAATAAATTTAAACATTAAAATAATCTTCATAACATTCAGATTACAGGAGAAGCGGCAAGTGCAGATATAAATGCGGAGGTGGATTATTGTAATTAGCGAAACAAACAGGTTTAGATGAGGTAAATGTGCAAGATCTCGAAGAATTATTGCAAGAAATAGCAGAAAGTCATTGTAATAAAGAGCTCAAGGAATAGTGAACCGAGAAGAACACAAAAATATTAAAAATAGCGATTCTGAAGAAGAGCAAAAAGAACTTTCAACGGCATTTCTAAAAACAAGTTTAGCCACTATAACTGAAATTAAGGACCAATTTATTGAAAATGACACACTTTTCGATAGGAGTTAAAAGACAAGACGGTTTATCATGAATACTTTGTCCACTTAAGGACAACTTCTAACAGAGCACAAAAGAAAAACGCAAACATTAGATACTTCCTTGTGTTGGGCTCAGAGCCAAAATTAAAACAAAATTACAAAATCAATTTAAACAAAAAGGTGAAAATTATATAAATTCAAACAAAATAATTAATGTCGTTTGGAAATTGTCAATATGGCTGCTGTAACATAAGCACGCACCGCAAGAAGAGACCAAAAATAAAATAAAACATATTAATTAAAACAAAATAAAAATATAACAAAATTAAATAAAACAAATAATTAATTAAAATTCTTGAAAAAGCCTACAGCTGCATACAGAAACATACAGGAAAAGAAATAAACTGCCAAAACTTTGCAAAATAAGGTTTAGAAAAAACACAGGCAGAAGAGGCGACCAGAAAACAAAATATTGGGGTTTAAAAATAATATTGTAAGAAAATAATAATAAAAATAAAATCCAACAATAAAATATTAATATATCAAAGAATAAAGAAAAATATATAAAAAATTATAAAAATAATTTGAAATAAATAAAATAATTAAAAAGCCCTAAAAATGACGAAAAATCGCCCATTGGTCGCACACAGGCACAAAAACACTATATATACGGCAGTTATTTTCATAATTTCTAACAGAATTACAGAATTTTAACAGAATTACAGAATAACAGACTTACAGAATTTTAGATATTCTTAGAAGAACTGTGAGTCATTGTTAGACAAAATTTTTATGCCAATTTATGTCAATTTTTCCAATTTGATTGCATGACTGTGGATTGTAAGTATTGTTTTCTTGTATAAATATATATTTTGAAGTTAAAGTCTTGTTATTTTGATTTTATTCTGTATGGTCGTGGAATCTTTTGGTGCCACTGACAAGTCCCCCTAAAATCTTATTTATATATATGTATTGAAATAGCTATCGATGAGGCAGATCCCGGTCCGGCTCGTGGATTAAGTTCCCTAGTTGTGATTGTGGGTCGCGCCTTATCGCAGGGTCTGGCAAAATAGCACAGGACCTCCACGCGGGGCGTTTATGGGGTAGATACACAAAAACCATAGAAAAAATAAATAAAAATCCACCCTATTCGCCAACACTTGAAAAAAAGTTAGAAAATTGGAAAAGCAAAAGAATCTGAATGATCTCAAACATAAATGGTGACTTAAATTTTTTTATATATAACCATTTGTTAAATACGTTTTTGGTTTTTACGAATAATTGATATTTAAAGAACTTAAATGATAAAATACCCGAGCAATTTTTTTATTTTCTACCGTTTTTCATTAAACTCATTATTTACATGATGAGATGACTTCGTTTAACGCTATTTCCTATAACGGTCTACGTTGATGTAACGTATACCCTGCGTTAAGTGAGATTTTACTGTATATACATTTTTTAATTTATAAAATTTTATTTAAATAGGCTCACAATATCAATACTAAGCCATTAATAAAAATAAATATTTATTTAAAGAAAAATTTATAAATAAAAATCAAGTATAACAACGCAGAGATAATCAAATTATCAATATTAACATCACATAAATGTTAATAACAGGACATATAAAGCATAATAACAATAATAAATAATTTTCTCCATTCCTATATTACAATATAGAAAACTTCATTCAAATTACTTTTTAGAAAAATTCCAATTCTGATTTAAAGTCATAATTAAGCTCAAATCATATGTACAAATCTTCAAATAATGATAATAAAATTAATAAAAAAAACAACTTGAAAACTGCTACGGAAATTTTAACAATTTTTAAGATAATATTAAAACAAAAATACAGTCATGCGAACGTTGAATAAACATAATAATAATATTAATAATAAAAATTAAACTTATCGTTAACAATATTAGTCATAATAAATAGCAATAATAATAACATAATAAAAAACAATCCACTGTTTTCTTAAATTGTATCACAGTAAAGCTTTTGTACAAAATTGAAAGAGTTTGTTATTATAAAGTTGATATATTTCCATATAATTATTTCTTTAACAAAAGAGAAAATGTTCTAGTTGATCAAATGATAAATCTTATCTGGAGATACCAAATCCCATTTAAAAAGACATATGGGAGAGAGAGAGAGAGAATTGCAAACGATATGCGTAACATTATAGAAGCTTCACCAAAGAAAAAAATAGTTCCTAATCCGTATTCCTAGGCCATGAGAACTGTTCTTCGATTGTAGTAACAGCAAAAGTGACTGGTGTTGGGTCTTCTCGTGTAATCTGTATTGTAGGCGGTAAAATTTGAGTTGATGAAGAAATTGGAAATTGTGGAGCACCAATGATATCTGTACCAGACGTAAACGGTGGTAAAATGAGTGGAATATTGAACGAAAACGGCGGACTATGACCTCGTTGTGGCCTAATACAAGGAGACAATGAAATAGATCTTTGACTTAACATTGATGTTGGACTTTCAAAATAGGAACTCGTAAACGGTGACAAACTAGAAGGAGAATCAGATGTAGCGACTTTGGGTGATTTAATTGATGGCTCCAGTGCAATTGTAGCAGGAATAACTCCTACTAGTGATCGTTGTTGAGCAAGATAACTACTTATCCGACTTGATCGTTTTAGTTGTGATTTGAGCTTTGTGGATCCGAATTTCGTCTGAGCGAATGAAGCTGCAGTAAAATTTGGCGTAGAGCTAGATTTTTGAATGAAACATCCTTCTGAACTAACTTGGACAATTTGAGGGCCCACGGATGGAGTTTGCCACGCAAATGTGCTTGAATATGGCAAAGTTCCGGTTGTTCTTAAAGTTATTTTCTCAGTCGATGAAATCAATTCTTGCTCTTGAACTTGTGATTTTCTTTCATATTCTGGAGATTTTAATAATCCTTCTTTTAATAGTTCAAATATTTCGTACTTTCGTTGATCAGATCTCCAAATATCGAAATTCGATTCTGCCGGATTAATAGAATATTGAAGTTTTCCCGGTTCAATAAACAGAATGAGATTTTCAGGAAAATATGAAAGAATCTCGTAAATGTCAATTAAACACGCAGCTGCAACTTGGTTAATCATAGAATTAACTTGATTCGTTCCAATTCCTATATAGAATGTAAAAACGTACGATACCTCATACGTTTGATCATGTTTGCTGAATTGTGAAACCCAGAACTTTTCCAAATTCGATTGCAATAATTGCTCTAACATTTCACCAAACATATCAACTCTTCGTCGCGGCAGTTTATTATAAAGATATGACAATATAAAATTAACAGCAACTGTTGCTTCCATCAGTTACTCTAGATTATACAAATTAGCTCCTAAAATATACGAATCGACAACAATAAAATTACTCATTTCATTTTATTTATAGAAAATCATTTACAATAACTTATAAAAAAAATTTAAAAACTAACATCTAGAAAATAACAGTTAAAAATTCATTGATAATTCCAGGCTCTCCGATTTGTAAAATATCCAATTGTAAAATGTCCTTGAAAATATATAGATCATTTATAACCAGCTAATTTATGTACCAAAGTGTAATCTATACAGCTTAGGTTTATTAAAAAGTTTTAAAATAAATAAAAAATTCCTTATGTTTAATAAAGTTTGTTTAACCTTAACTTACATTTTAAAATATTAAGCTAAAAATTTGAATGAGAAATTGTAAACATGCTGGTCTAGATTGAAGAATAGTTAGTATTTTAGATTGATTTTTTTCATATTTCATTTAAGCAATACATGCTATCAATTAATTTCTATATCCAAACACAACCGTACAATTATGCAATAAACACACTCATCAGTTCATTGAAAAATTTCATTTCCCTCTTGTTAATGGATTCTAAATTTAGTATTGGTGTATTGTCAAATAGGTTATGTGAGGTAACTAGCAGTTTTACAAACTAGTTGTTGGTTGATTTATTTTCTCAGCATTTACATTAGATTTCAAAAATTCGCGTTGTGATGTTAATTAAATTTTCGTTGATGAAACAAGAACATTTATAAAGAAAATATTGCAGCATTGTTATGAAAACGTAATATCGATTGTGCAAATAGCATTAATAAATACATTTTGATCGAATTATTTGTCTCGGCCTATAAATAAGTTGACTGAAGTAATAAAATAATAAAAACATTTTTCTCGATAAGTTTAAAATAAAATATAATGTGATGGCTATTTTTTAAGTCATTTGTTAAAAGTTTATTTTTAAAATGTTTACAAATATTAAATTTAAGTTTTAAAATATTTTAAGGTATTGTTGAAGAATGAGTGCTGAGAGTCAGTAGGTAGGTAGAAGGACACTGACCCCACACATCATTGCATATGTCGGGCCAGAACACAAACGGCTTGAAAATTGTTTAAATGTATCAGTAATATAGCACGTAAACCCAGCACCAAGAAAACTTAAAATACAACATCAACTAAACACCCTAAATTTGAGAGAACATAAATAAATATAAAATCAAAAAACACAAAAAAATAAAATAAATACAAAATGCATCAAGAACCGCACGAAATTTACATAAAAAAATAACATAATAACAAGAAAATTTGACCGAAAAATGACAATTTATATAAAAGTAGAAAGTTAATGAATTAAATGAGTTAAATAAAATATTTTTGGTTGAATAAATTCAAAAAAAATTAAGAAATAAATTGTCAATTTAAATTATGAAAATAATAAAAATTAGATTTAGATAGCACAAGTAATTTCAGGTTAAATTTTGTTTTATCGCAATAAAAATAACACGCAAGGTTAGGGTCAAATTGTAGGTATATATACTGATGTGTTTTGACAAATTTTCCGTTTTATTTTTGCAGTCTTACTTTGCAGTCTTATTTTTTCATTCTTATTTTGCAGTCTTATTTTTCTGAATTTTAGGTGGTGTGCGTTACAACTGTGAGCCGTGCATTCAGGCAATTAACACTGGTAAGTGTTTTGACTGGATACGACAATTCTCAGTTGGTGTGCATTGATTTATGACGCGAAGAATTAGATTACGTAATTAAGATAATTGATTTTGTGTATTTTTTTTTGAATTTATTTTATAATTTTTTGGCCATTTTTAAATTCAAATTTTGGCTCATTTTTTTAAAATTCAAATTTTTGCGTGTTGGACCAGAACAATGTTTTGTTTAAATTGTGGGGTTTATGGTTTCAATAACCTTGACCCCACATGAAAGTTTCTTTCCTACTCCCAGTGATTACCCGTTGCTAGGCAACGTTGGAAATGTAACCAAGGGTTTTGAGGTCACCAAAGGTGAGCGCCACGCGGGAACTGCTCAGGCCCGACCTCAAACTGGGTCCAACGCACTACCGTTAGAAGGTTTACGTGCGATTTATCATTCCCGTCTCTTACTGATGATAGATGATTCTATTCATGTCCTTGGCTCGCTGACTGATTGACGCTATTTGCGTGGGTTTAATTCAATTTGAACTGTATCAATCGGAATTCAAAATCATTAATCGAACACGACACTCAACAAATTTTATTTAATAAAACATTTAATACAAATTTCACGCCTTCGGGTTTTTTACTTGAACGGCCCGTCGTTTGGCCCGTTCGGCTCTACCGGGGCGGTGCTTAACCAGTTTGGTAGCAGGTTTTGAAGTCTATGTGGCCTCTCGATATGCTAGCTGCGCCGGAGCAAAGACTAGGGGGTAGGCCACTCCTGCTCCTTCTTGACATGCGGACAGCGCCACTTCCAAACCCCTCAGTTGTGTCCTTAGGCTCTGGTTGAGCGTTTTCTCCTCAGCCCAACCCTTCTGCATCGCTGTTAATTTTTGATATAGGCGTTTGGCCTTGCTCGGTTCCATCCAAGTACTTTATGTCAGCTGAACTTCGGTTGTAAGTTGCACGATTTGTTGGTGAAAATCTTTAATTACCATTTGTGCCTTTGCCAATTCTTGTTGCAGAATCTTGGGGGAATTCATCTCTACAATAGAAGGGAAAAATCAATTCATCGTTAATAGAGGTTAGTTAAAATTATAACGGTCTTATGTCTTATGGCGTCAGATTGTGACTGATATTTCCCAGTTTTTTGGTTGAATTTTTAATTAGTACTATGACGAACAACCTAACTACACACTTATATTTAATACACAAAAAAAATAATTGCATTGAGTTAAATCTTCAATAGTGTTGGTCGGAGCTTGTTCGTGGCCGCCCCCGAGCGCATGGATGCTCGCGATGGACGTTTGGCACTTCGTTCGTTCGTTCTCCTCTTCCTGTCCATAATTGGCGTGGGACTACCACGTTGATCGCCTCCGTTGGCTTGTTCAATCTGGGATCGTCCATATTGAACGATGTGTTGTACGGAGGGGCGTACCCGTCCGTAATTGGGATCAATCCGGCCGCAATGTCCCAGTTGATCTCGTCTAATTAGATCTATCATTTCCCAAAATGCTGCGGAAAGAGCCTGTCAAACATAATTAACCAAAATACCATGTCTTTAAATTTTATTTTATTAATAAAATCCTTACTATACATTTTATTAAAATGAGATTGTTCATATAGTTGATGGTACATTCTAGTTACTATCATCTAGCATTCTCTTCATTGACGGTATATTGTTTACGAGCACGAACGGGGTGACATGGGATAATTGGCTGCTTATGAGGTATTGGAAGGGTGGAGTCTGGGTTTCGCGTGATGATAAAAATTTTCGTCGATGATGACCTCGCAGCTTAACGTAAAGATTATATATTTTCATATGCATGGTCGGTTTCATTGTCGTCGCTCTTTAGTCCTGGAATGGGCTGGACCGTCTGGATGATTTGCTGCGTCTAATTAATTCTCGAGAAAAGTTTTATTCGCCTGATATAATATTGTTGGGTTTTGGATTATTTCAAGTCGGTTCTCTCTGACTCCTGGTGTTCTTTAAATCAAAACAATGAACGACCCAACGTATATTGAAATAACAGGTTCACAATTTATTATCACGCTACAATGACCAATCAAAGTTTATACGATTCTCTGCTCGGCGTTGATGCTTTGCAAACAAACAATATTCACCTTTTGATCCTTTAGTTCTGTTGACTCTCGTTTTCCTCGGTTTCTGTTTGGTTTGATCCCTTTTCGCCTTTCCGTATTCTTAATTCTATTTCTTCTTTTCCCTACTTCCCTAATTCGTTTATCACTTTTCCTACAGTCTGATTCTTCGAACCCTAGCTGAGGCAGAATGCCGATTTTCTCTGATTTTCCCTTTGCTTATATACTCCTCGAAATCAGGATGACAAATGGTTATTGCCGAGCCAATCTTTCGTTTGACATTTTCTCCTACGTGTTTGCTTCGGCTGTCATCCATAATGGTCCAACGAATCCCGATAATTAATGGCCCTACCGGTCTTCCTACGCGCGCTATCTTCTCCTTACTCTTTTCCCATTAATCATTGTGTCAAGCTAATGGGCCCAAATCTTCCTTTTGTTTGCCTTTCTTCTTGTTTACCCAGCTCGGGTTTCCTTCATCTCTCGGGTTCTCCATTGGCTCGGGTTTCTCATTAGCTCGGGTTTTCCATTAGCCAATTAATTAATTAATTAAAGTTTTCTGTTTTCATACATTTGAATGTTTTTCAACCCTTTCTAACCCTTTTCTGATAAATCCCTAACCGTCATCTTGTTGACCATTAGCTAATCTATAACTGTCCCGTTTTTCCCATTCGATTTCGATGATTTTTCCATTTATTGATTTTTCTCGGATTTCCGGATTCTCGCCTTTCGTAATTGCTTTTTGCATTTTCTAATACTGTTTCCATCGCACTTTCCTTTACTATTAATTCTGTGCACGATCCCGCTTTTATTTGCCTTTTTTCTTCGCTTACTTTCCATTTGAATTATTATCCTAAATTTTATTTAAATTTTTAATTTTAATTTACAGACCTCAACATATCTTCCCCTTAAAAAATTTTTTCGTCCTCGAAATCTATGTTTTGCTGTGATTATGTATTATTATTATTATTATTATTATTATAATTTTGGTGGCGCATAGCGTATCAATAAATTTTAATCTTTTCAAGACCAAATGAAATGAAGGCTTAAGTTTGACTCATATCTGTTTTAATTTTTGACAATTTTCAAACTTTAATGTAGAAAAATTATCCAATATTTTGTTACTCTAAAATTGTTTTGTTAATTAAAAATTAACTTAAAATTGATGTTTTATGAATCGAAAACCGAAGTTTAAAGTTTTTAATAGTGCAAAATTTTTAATATCTAGCTGATCATGTTTAATATCAGATAATTGAGTTGTTTTTATTGATTTCATTTTCATGTATGAACCATTTTGATTGTATAAATATGTTAGTGCAAAGTTTGACTTAAATCGAAATAAATAAAAATTAAATTTTGAAAATATTATAAATAAGTTTCCATTAAAAGTAAAAAGAATTTCAATAATCATAATCATACATTATTTATGTTGGTCTAATAGTCTTAATTACCGCAGTAATATTGGTTGCTAGGCCACAGCAGAAATCAATATTGAGGCAAGGAGAAATTATCCTTGGCACAGGTGTAGAAATATCAATTTTTATTTTTCTCAATGGATTTTATGAATTCAAAATTTACAGTTTTGCTTTCTATTTAATTTAACTATTAAAATATATTGCTATTCTCTAATCATAAAATCTCGTGATTGAATAATCGAAAAATATCAAATAAATAAAACGGAAAATACTGACATCATTTATCATTCTATTATTATTCTAGGCAAAATAATCAATAAATAGATAAAAAAATCTCAGTTCGATTAATTACCAGACTTTGGGGTAATAATAAAATGCAAATATTGAAAGCGGGATAGAAAAACTCATTTATCATTCTATTATTACTTTAGGCAAAATAATCAATAAATAGATAAAAAAAATCTCAGTTCGATTAATTACCAGAATTTGGGGTAATAATAAAATGTAAATATTGAAAGCGGGATAGAAAAACTAATACAAAGTTCATCATCCAATTAAATCTTACATACAAATTTAGAAATTATTTTGTGGCAAGTAAACACTATATAAGTAAGTGTACTGAATCGAAATATTATTTCATTAACAAATTTGATCGAATTTTAAATCATGCCTCACAAGAGTAAAATTAATATTAATTTTTCTTTAGCTATATTTTTAAAACATTTATTTAATTTAGAAATAGATGAAGCCAAATCGAAACTAAAGTCAGCCAAAGTCATTTTCGTTTTGGGTTAGTTTTTACACTTGAAATTATTTGGAATTAATTCGTCTTTAATTTTTTATAAATTTCACAGTTTCAAATTTAAATTGTTAATATGGTCCGGGAAGTGGAAAAGGAAGGTGTGCGGTTGCTATGTGCTGCTATGTGTTGCTATAGTCGTGTTGTAAAGACGATCAATTAATTGATTTTTAAAAATAAATCTCGTTAATATTAATCAAATCTAGGTGATCCGGGAGGTGGAAAAGGAACCCAATGTGAAAAAATAGTTAATAAATATGGTTTTAATCATTTGTCCAGCGGTGACTTATTACGAGAGGAAGTAGAATCAGGCTCAGAAAGAGGAAAAAAACTTAAAGAAATAATGGAAAAAGGAGAACTTGTTTCATTAGTAAGATATTTAATTTATGATTCTTAATGGAAAAAGGAGAACTTGTTTCATTAGTAAGATATTTAATTTATGATTCTTAATGGAAAAAGGAGAACTTGTTTCATTAGTAAGATATTTAATTTAATTTATGATTCTAACTTATTGTATTAATTCTAATAAATTACAATTTAAGTCTTGAGTAATATTATTCGCTGCAATATTAGTTTAAATTCTTTATTTTTAGAAATTTCAGCTTAGATTTTGTTCAGTTTTTTAAATATTTTTTTTGGACGATTTAAAACATTTATAAACAATGTATATTGTACGGTAATACTTTTATACTGAAAATGTCAGTTACTTTGTTGTTAGTGGCATACCTAGAGTAAATGACGCCTATGGCAAACACCGATCTTGCGCCCTCTCCGATGATAGGTTACTTACGTTTTATTTTCTAAAAAATACTTTAGAATTGGGTAAAATAATCACACAAGTTAAATATGTTTTATTTTCTAAAAATACTTTAGAATTGGGTAAAATAATCACACAAGTTAAATATATTAACACTTTTAATTGCATTTCTATTTTTTTCTTTCATCATTATTACCATTATTATTAATATTATGATTTTAAAAAGTTAATCTCCCCCGCACCGACCGACTCATGATATCACTTTGTTTACTCAGCCTGATAAGGTATCTGCGATGAACATTAATATTCCGAATGAATTTTTGCTTATCCTGCGGTTTTTGACGTAGCCGATACTGATAGGCTCTATAATTAATTACCCTGTGGTTTCTTGACGTAGCCGATACTGATAGGCTCTATAATTAATTACCCTGTGGTTTCTTAACGTAGCCCGTGCTGATAAGCTTTCTAATTAATTACCCTGTGGTTTGTTAACGTAGCCTGTACTGATAAGCGTTCTATATAAGTGTCTGCTTTACCACTTTTCGTTAGTTTTGTCTTGCCAATCTTGAAGTAAGCATTTTATATTTTATTTTTCTTTTTCATATTTTTTTTTTGAATTTTAGTAACGCCATCCCTCAATTACTATGGACGTAAGTGATTACTTGTCTTTTGTTATTATTTTTTTTTTGTTTTTGTGATTCTTTTTACCATGCTGTCCTCAACTACCCTCATAGTAACCGAACACTTGCAATCGCTGTCCAGGGTAGCCAAACCCCGGTGATTGCAAGTGCTCGTGTTGCTTATTAAATTAACTTATTTACTGTTTAATTTTAGTTCGTTAATTTGTTTATGCAACTACCTGTACCACACTCATGTGTTGGGTCATATATTTTTGATTTTCTGATTTTGTATTTATACTAAAAGCAAACCTCTAATTACAGCTACTCGTATTTTTCTGACAATTTTAGCCGTATTTATACTTATTAATTTATTACGTAATTCTTAAAATCAATTACTTCCCTGCACTAATTATTTGTCGAGGGCGCCATGGTACGGAGTTTTACACAGTATTTATTTCATTTTTCTTTTCAACCCTTACTATTTTAGGCTGTCCCAGAACCTAAGTTTGAGCATCTCGATGTTATGCAATGGTTATTTGACTGCCATACTACCAGGTTTTTTTAATTTCTTTTTCAGGGTCCCTTTGCCACCGCGCCGAAAGGGATTGAAACGTACCTTTGCCTGTGTGGATACAGGCAGTAGGTTTGAAAGACGCCCGCCTTGCAATGTACGCAGGGAATGGGACTGTGGCATCCAAAGTCCGTTCTGTTGGACTCTGATGACGAATAAATGTTCAGCATACCTTTGTTTTTAATTTATGCTAGAAAGTGTGGGGTAATTGTGTCCCTCTTCGCGATTAGTCTTTGTTACTATTAATGTGAAATTATTCCTTACTTATTTATAATTTTGTTCTCTCGCCCCAGTAGGTTACCCATTGTTATATAGTTATGCTAATTCATTCATTACTACTCAGCCCTTTAATATTATTTATTTCTAATGTTCATTTAAGGTATCATTTCATTATTTGCAACATTTATTTGAGTTATTCTATTTGCTTTTGTTCATTTTTATCTATTATTCATTTATTTAATTTATCACTTTTTTTTATTATTTATTTATATCAATTTGTCTATTCATTTGCTTATTTACTTGGTAACCAATTATTTCTTTATATCAATTTGTTTATTTATTTGATTATTTGTTAATTTACTTATATTTATTTACTATTATTTTTTTTTTCGAGGACGAAAAAACACTAACGGGTCCGTTTAAATAATTTATTTTTTTAGTCTAATTGATTTATCTCACCATCGTCTTCCGATTCCTCTATTTCTTCTACTCTCATTCGAAACATCGCGAAATCGGCCTCGTGTTGAAACAATAAGATTTCCAAACGGTCCAACCGCCTTTTCAGACGGAAGTTTTCTTCCTCCAAATCTGTTATTCTGCCCTGCATGCTACGAAACTTTTGCTTTAGTTCTTGCGTACTTGTTTTACACTCTTTGCATGACATCTCCGAGGCTTCTTGCATTCTCTGAAATTAAATGATAGTAATTTTTTTTTGTATCACTCTCTATTCGCAAAGCATCAACACCTCGCTTCGAATCTCAAACAAATTACACCGTTCATCCTATGGTACTTATAAAACATGCACATTGTTAATATAAATGTAATATATTTTTTATACTCTATTCATGCAGATCACAATTTATAGTCTTGTCTCATAATATGAATATGATGGTGGTTGAAGGATAGTTAGTTGTCTCTGCTTTACACATATCAAAATGGTGATGATTATGAATGTTATTGATAAGATGAGAAAACCTGTTATCAAAATGTAAATGAGATATTCACAATAGTTGACTGTCAAATCCGAATTTATCATCATTAGTTTATTTGAGTTAGGTTTTGTCGTCTCTTGGGTCGGTAATTGGAAAGGTGATGTGGTTGTATCTGATTTTCGTTTCGATTCATTGATTGTCTTGACTTCCACGAAAACTGTTTGCCATCCGCCTGGTTCGGTTATCCATCGCTGATATTTAACTGTTAATTCCCATGCCGTCTCTAAATCAGAAGTGTAAAGTGTAAAAAAATGATTACCGGCATCTAATATAGTCAGGGTTTTTTGTTTGTAGATAATAACAACTCTTTCATCATTTCCTGATTTTCTATATATCGTTACCGGTCCATTTCCAACACTCAGGGTTATACGATTTGACTCGTCTCTGAGATAGATAGACTGGGTCTCACTCTTAAATCGTGACCATTGGTTTCTCACTACCGTTCCATTTTCGAGGCATATGTTCTCGTAGTAGTTTGCATTAACTGAATAATTTTGATTCATTTTCAATTTCTCGTAGCGGATAACTGATTTTCGCGAGTTAAGGGTGTCGACATTTAACCCTTGAAATGTGATTCGCACTTTCACCAAGTCCACTGGCTTCCAATATATATTGATTCTCTTTATCTCTGGTTCTATTTCGATCACGTTTCGCATCTCTTTTGTGTGCACTTCTATCGGAATTTGCGTGTACCACTTTGACATGTTCTGTCTCAACAGCCATTGGTATTTGAAATTTGGCTTTAACTTTCGTACCGCAAATATGTCTTTATCATAATTCAGTTCTACCACTGGTGCCGTATTGTCTAGTAAATCAATAATTTCTATTTGGTCTGCGATCTTTCATTTACAGCTCCATACTATATTTGTTAGAGTGGAATGTATATGTATTTTCTCCATTCCTCGGATTTTGCTTACCGCATATGGTAAGTCAATCTTTTTGCCGCTCGCAACTGTTACTAACATCAGCATTATTGCTACATATAATATCTTATTGATGTAGCTGACTGGTGTTGGATTTTTCGTGAATTTCTGTTTCAATTTTGTTTGACCCGTTACTTTATTCTGCTTGGACCTTAAGGGGTATCTAGATTCATCTTCCTCTGGCACTAGTTTACATCGATTTGCATGCACAATCATCGGGTTAGCCTTTTTACTCCTGAATGGTAATAACTTCAAATTGGTTTCGGTGGTGTCGCACACTTTGTAGGGTCCTTTAAATGGTCTTTGCAATTTAGGCGATAAACCTTTGAGAGGTTCCGGCCTGTTCAGATACACTAGATCTCCAATCTTTATGCCATGCGCATGTGCTTTTTTATCGTAGGTTTCTTTATATTTCTCTTGGTTATGCTTTATTGTCAAACCGGCTTTAGTCCATACTGACTGCATTTTTTCTTGCATCAATGCTTTATAATCGGGTATCTCCATATATTGAGAAATTGGTGGTTGGAATTTGAGATCAATCGGCATATTATTTTTCCTTAAATACATCAAGTAAAAAGGGGTCTCTCCTGTACTTTGATTTACTGCATTTCTGTAGGCAAATAGACACGGCTTTATGAAGTCGTCCCAATCTTTCTGTTTTCGATTCACATATGACGAGATCATATTTATCAGTGTCCCATTAAATCGTTCCACTAATCCATCAGTTTGTGGATGATATGGTGACGTATTCAATTTCCAAATTCCAAATAGGTCTGTGATTGATTTGAACATTTCGCTTTGAAAGTTCTTTCCTTGATCAGTTAACAATTTCTTTGGAGTACCATAGCGAAATATTATGTTTTCCACAAATATTCTAGCAATCGTGTCTGCTTTTTGGTTTGGAATAGCGTATGCTTCTGGCCATTTGGTAAAATAGTCACAAAAAACAACAATGTATTTGTTTCCTTTTGTTGTTTCCGGTAATGGTCCCAGAATATCCATTGCCGTCATCTCCATTGGTGCTGCGGGTACTGGCATCGGTTTTAATGGTACTTTAATCTTTTTACCAGTATTTCTGCGGGTGATGCATACTTTGCAACTGTTACACCAATTTTTCACGTCTTGTTCCATTGTTGGCCAAAAGTATTTCAATTTTAATCTCGATAGCGTCTTGCGCGTTGACAAATGACCTCCCAACGCTCCATCATGATACTGCATCAGTAATGCGTCTCTGTGCTTGGCTGGTATAATAATTAATGCTTCCCCATTTTTCCAAAATTTAAGTATTCCATTATGAATTACATATTTGCTGTTTGCATCTGTAAGTCGTTTCCAGTCTTGTTCTTTTCTTATTTTGACCGCTTGTTCCATAAATTGTTTTAATTCACTATCGTTTTTCCTGATCATTTTGAAGTTCAGACATATTATTAACAGCTTTGATTGCAACGAATATAGTACCTTCCACTTTTTCAGGTGTCCCCTCACTATTATTTTCTGGGATTCTTGACATTGCATCTGCGTTCGCGTTAGCTTTGCCTGTCCGATATTTAATCTCAAAGTCGTATTCTTGGAGGGCAATCGACCATCGTATTAATTTACTGGCTGAATCTCTGTGTTTCATTAACCACTGTAATGGATTATGATCTGTATAAACAGTAAATTTTCTGCCCAATAAATATTGTCTAAAAGTAGTAATTCCATACACTGGATTAGTTTGTAACCCTCGCCGTGATATTATATGTCCTACATAAATCACTTCTGCTTTGCCCCATTCACATTTCGATGGTTTGATTTTTAATTTTGCACTTTTGAGCCGTTTAAATTCAGTTTCTACATCTTTCAAGTGTTCTTCGAAATCATTTGAAAATATTATTATATCGTCGATATATACCAATGCATGTCGAATACCTCGTAACACATAATTCATTCCTCGTTGGAATGTAGCTGGGGCTCCTGTTAATCCAAATGGTAACACATTGAACTCATACAGTCCTTTGCCATCCGAGAACGCCGTCTTTCCTCTATCTTCCTCTTTTACCCTAAATTGATTGTACCCTTTGTTTAAATCAATAACTGTGAAATATCGTGCCTCTCCCATTTGATCGAACATTTCTTGGGGTACTGGAATTGGATAAGTGTCTTTCCTCGTAACTTGATTTAGCTTCCGATAATCTACGCAAAATCGTAAGTCTCCATCTTTTTTCTTAACTATCACTATTGATGAGGAGAATGGTGACGCACTATCTCGAATTATTCCAAATTCCTTCATTGCTGTAATCTGTCTATCACTTTCATCTTGATGAACGTAGGGGATTCTGTATGGCTTTATTTTTATTGGAGTTTCGTCTAATAACGGTATTTCATGCTCAATTACATTGGTTAGACCTAAATCATATTCGTGTTTGGCAAAGATATCTCGGTATTTTCTCAGCAGTTTTGTGAATTCCTTTTTCTGCATCTCATTTAAATCATTGCTTACCACTTCAGGCTCCTTGTACACCTTGACGTTTCTTGGTATTTTACAATTTGTTTCAACAGACATTTTCGATAATTTTCCCAATTTTGTTTTTGGGTGTAGCTGAACCGGTTTCTTACTGCTATTCGTTATATGGACTGGTACTATCTGATTTTCCACTTTGACAACTTCGTCACTTATCGGTAAATCATATTTTTCGACTAGCGTTTGATTTGGTTCGAATATAAAATCACCATTATCCACACTCATGGTATTTGCACAATATACCATCTCCGATTGTGGTGGTATTGTCAATGTCTGATTCACAAACACTTCACCTGCCCTGTGAATTATTTTTCCTGTTTCTCCTGCTATCAAATTACCTGTCTTTAAATCAAGTGAGACTCCGTCCAGCTGCTCTAATATATCCATACCGATCAGACATCGTACTGGGCTTCCCTTCATTATGAGCGCATTGTGCGCTATTATTCGGTCTCCAATATGGAATATGACGTTAAGTTGTCCAATTATGTTTAATTCATTTTTTGATAATGACCTCACTATTTCGTCGGTAGGCTTTATTTGCATTTTCTCCTTCACGTTTAATACATTTTCCGATATTATTGTGTGACTAGATCCCGAATCAACCAAAGCTTCTACTTTATGTTTGTTCATTTGTATAAATATTCGGGGTTGCTTTCCTCTTTTTGTTAATGTCATCATTGAGTAGTTGCATGGTAAGCCTAACATATTCTTTCTCTCGATCTCTGCGCTAGAAGGCTCGATTCTCTCTCCTACCATTCCTTCACATTGTAATGCGATATTTTCTACTGGTTTCATCTCTCGTAATCGATCAACTGGATATACTGGTGCTGGTTGCATAAACGATTTTGGTATACACAATTTTGTAAACGTGTCTACGCTACTCGCATTTACCAGTGGCTCTTTTAAGATTTGATAGGTTCTCAACGTTTCTTTATTCATTCCACTTAGTTCTTGATTGTCAACATATAACGGTGCACTATCACCCTCGTTGTCATTGTCATTATTCTCGTCCCTTGAAGGGTTGTACTAGCGTAGCTCACCTTTTTCTTCTTTAATATTCGCGCTTTGAGTATCTCCAACTCCTGATATTGATGATGAGTAATGAAGAATCTAGCCAATAATGGTATGCAACCAATTACTAATTTCCACGACCAACCTGTGATCGCGTATAATCTGTGTGTTGATAGGACCTGCGATATTATTACTTTGATTACAACACATATTACATAAATTCCAATCAATCCGGCACACGCTTGTCCAATGAACATAAACTTTCCCCAGATCTTTTTCATTGTATTATACGTCGCTTTCTTGTAATGATCTGGAGTTAACAAATACTCGTAATTTACCTTCCACTTCCGCTTGGGAGAATTGTATCTACCATCTCCATTATTACTCTTTCTTTCTTTGATGGAAATAACAAGTTTCTGCGGGCTTCCTCAATGTCTTCGTTCGAGTAAATTCCACTTTGCGATAATTTCTCTAATGACGTAAAATTTTCCAGATATTGTAATTCTGTCAATTCTAAGTTTTCCGGTGTCTTTACTTCTCGATGATCTGGTAATGCAATCCAAGATTCTGGTGTTAGTCTGTATAGTGGTGCCAACAATCTATTACACTGTAATACTTTCGGTTTCACGTCCTCTTCCAGTAAGATTCGTGTTACAGGCTCTATAAATCGCAACTTTCCATTTAAATTCACTGGTAACTCGTTGGTGCATTGGTCATACTTTGTCAGTTTAACTGGTACCGCTTTACATTTATAGCTATATAGTGCTTCACCGAAAATTCTGGCAAACACCCCATTTCTGCAATTAACATTGGTGCTACCAAATTAGGATTGGTTATAGCATTGCCATCCGATTTCGGAGTATATTTCTTTGTTGAGATTGCAATCATTTATAATAACTTCTCGGTACACATTTTCACAGTATTTTGACCAAAGTGAAATAAATAATCTATTTTGTTATTAAAGTAATTTGTCAACTTGATATCTCCGGCATGTATGTTTGTTTGGGCCTCTATAATCATTTTCTGAGATACATATATACCTTTATAATTTGTCTCATAGACATTTTGTCCACACTTTGTTTTAGTTTCTTTTCTCAGGAATCGCATCCCGTCTTCCTCTGAGGTTGACATTAACACTGTTGGAGTATCTTTCATCCGTAGAGGTGTGATTCTTGTTGTTGTACTCGTTGCTGGATCCATTCTTATTTTCTCGGGCTTTTCCTGATCTGTTCTCCCGTTATTTCTTTAAAACTCATTGACTTCAATTGCACTAAATTGCACTTTTTTGGTATCGACATCGTACACCAAAATTGATTCTCCTGTCTGACAGCTAGATTGTTTCATGTTGCAGAATGGATGTGTTTGTAGTTTACCAGTATCATCATCAAATGATCATCAAATTCTCTTAATTCTGACATGTACTCTTCTACAACCCGGCTTTGTCAATTATAGCATCGTCTACTTTGTATGGCTCTCCTTGGCAATCACCATTCGACTTTATTATCCTCGCACGGTTACAGTCTCACGGATTTTGTGGTTAAGCTTTGCTTGTAGTTTGATATCTGCATTAATTTTCAACTGTCCTGTTTGAAAGGCTGCCAAACAATTCTCCGGAATTATTTCTATCGGTCTAGGTATCGATTGCATTTTCACCATCGATGAGTGGCTCCATTTTCCACAATAAATACAAAAGTAGTTCGTTTCACTGTACACTCTCTCACCTTTGATCTTCGAAACCCGATTCTTGATATACATGATATTTTACTGGATTTGTCACTTTAAATTTTACTGGATATGCATCCGAACACTCTGCTACGTTTACCAACGAGTATACTCTTCCCATTTCGGTTTGGGAGCAGTCATATGCCACCAATGAATTCGTCGTATTTATTATTCCCAATAACATAATAATAGAAATCATCAACCATGGAATGCAAGTTTTCCTTTTTCCTCACTGTCTCTGTTTTTGGGCTCTCAGCCTTTTGTATTAACTCTTCCCATCCGCCATTGTTTGCGATCCACTTCATCAAATATTTATTCGTCATTTCAGTAGCTTTCTTTATCAATGATTTTGAATTGTCACTTTCCAAATAACTATAAGTACCAATCTCCAATATTATATAGGCTAGCACTGTCAATATTACATCTCGATCTAACTCAGTTCGTGTTAAGTCCTCAATTACTGCTTCCTCACAAAATTCCTTTTCTTCATAATTTCTTTTGATTATCGACGGTAATCTCCTCTTTAATTCCGTTGCCAATCTTTTTACAACTCTTTTCTCCCCCTTCGAAATATCATCTTCTGTTTCAGTTTCATCTAACAAATACAATTCCGTTACTAAACTTTTTAATATTCGCTCAGTTTCGCTTGATTCATCTAACGCTCAGTTTCGCTTGATTCCTCTAAACTCAAAGATTCAATTTCCGCATCATTCTGTTTTATCCCACATATCGCAATGTCATTTTTCGTCTCAACAAAGTTCTCTTCACTTTTCATCTCATCTATGCTCGGTAGTATCCTATTATCGGTGCTCCTTTCCTCAACATCCTTTGTAACTTCATTTTCTGATCTCATTTCCTCATTTTCCGTTGTTTCTAATCTCTGCAATTCATTAATTTCTTGATCAATTTCTCCTGGGTCATCTACAACTTCAGTTTTAATCTCTACATTATCATTGTCCACTTCCTCATACAGAGGCCAAAACGGTACTATTACTGCATCTTCGTCCATTTCACCACTTTGTTTTGTTGCGTACACATTATTAATACAATTTGGGTTACATCCGTAGTTTAACAAATATTCGTCATCATCCAATTCTCGTCCTTTGAACGTCAACACGATAATTCCGTCATTACCTAATATCTCCGCTGCTTTTTGTCGTATTTTCTTTGCTTTTACACTCCAATGTTCCTGATAATATTCAATCCTTTGATCCGCAATATTTAACGCTATTATCAAAGACTTCGCACTATCGTCTGCCGCCTCATAATCATGTCCTAGTTTTCGAATTACCTCTTTTAACTTCGCCTGATAACTCGTCGGTTTATTCGTATACGGTACGATGCATTCAAACAACCCTTCTTTCATGTCTCGATCCATTTCGATGCTCATTATGAAGTCGATACTCGCATTAATTTTATCTCTATTCCCTGCATACAGGGTATCCTGTAAATCTGCTAGAATCTTTTCCCAATTTTGTCTGTCTGAATTCAAAGTATTAACAGCATTAACAACTTTTACTTTATTTTTCCAGCCTGGTATCAGACCGCAATCTACTAAGTACTCCTCGTCTTCCGGACATCGATTCTCAAATTTTAGTTGCACTTGCCATCCACTGTATTGACGCAGTATCGCTCCTTTAGGTCTTTGATTTGTCCGTAGGCCTTTACACGGAATTGGCACTTCACATTATCAAGTCCCGTCGTTTCCACTATGATATCATCTAAATCCCTTGTTGACCGCAAAGCCTTGCCAAACTTTTGCATTTGCTTAAGTATCTCATCATCTCTGTTTCCTTTGAATAACTTTGCACATAAATTTATGGCTCTCTTTAGTTCGCTTTGGGTTAGTGACATCACACTGAGTTCTGCGATCCATCGTTTCAACTGGGAGTTGTCAGTTTCCATTTTCTCAAGCAATTTTTCAACTCGGCTAACAGTGCAGTCGGATTCTCATCTGATGCGATCTTTCGCACTTTCGGGGCAGGTTTTCCCTCACCTTCTGACACGGTTCCAATTATCATATGAGATTCAGTTTCTTCATCTGATTCGAATTTAGCCACTAGTTTGTTCAGCTTCTGTCGCATTTCTCGAAATTCCTTTTCCATTTTGTCTTGAAATTCCTCTCTCTGAGCATATGTCATGTTACTGGTGTTTGGCATATCTTCTTGGAATCTGATTGATTTCTTTAAAATAGGTCTGCTGAATCTCTCTGAGTTCCTTGGGCATGATCGCGCCATGTGGCCGTATCCCTTGCACGAATGACATTGTATCTGTCCATTTGTATTCACTTTGTCCCTTTGTGGTGAAGGTGACCCTGACGATGATCTTGATCTGGTAAAACAGTTTCTGCTAATATGCCCTTTCTTTCCGCATCGATAGCATTCGACATCACTGCTGATCCTTTTGTTTTCTGTGAATCTCTTGTTAGGGCTGGGATTTTTCCCATATTTGAACCAACATTGATTTGAGTAGTGTCCAGACTTTTTGCAATGTTCGCATTGAGGATTATTTACCTGTCCATTTGATTGTACACTCATCGCTGATCTACCGGCTTGAAATCTAGTATTTGGTCTTAAAATTGGACTACTGATTTGATTTATTTTCTTTTCATCCCATGGTGCTCTCACAGGCGTAATTGACCGCTCACGTCTCTCCACATTAACTCCAAAAGCATCTGATCTTTTTGCACTTTTTAAATTCAGCTCTATCTTCATGGCTTCTTCACGAGCTCATCGAAATTGGAAAAAATCCACATAACATAGGGCCTTTTTGATGTCGGAGTGGACTCCGGTTATAAACTGATCTTCTAACAGCTCTCTAACCTGCTTGGCCATATCTGCTTGATCGGGTTTGACTTCGAAGGCTTTATCTGCTAAAGTGGTCAGATGATAAGCAAACTCACTGACCGATTCATCTGGACCTTGAACTCGATTATAAAATTTCTGTCGCATGATTCTTTTGATATCTCCACCAACCAGTTTCAGTGCCATTGCATCCTTCAATTTTGTCCAATCATTGCCAACATTTCGTTTGTCGACTTGCTGCCAGGCTTCTTCTTGCCGCACCCTTCAGATAGAGTGGGAATCTCTGAACCATAATGGCTTGTGTCCATCCGTATTGCTGAGGCGTACATATAATAATCTCCCATGAAATCTGCAAATTCAACAGGGTCTCCCCCATATTGATTGACGGGTAATTTCTGACAACTTGCGAAATCAATCATCTCTCTATTGAGAGGCATAACAGCATTATCATTTGCCATTTGGACTTGTTTCTGACTTCTGAGGTTGTATCGGTTCACTTTGAGCTAAACTTCAAGCGTTAAACAATAATTTAAAATTACTTTTCAACTTCTTCTAAATCTCCCAATAATAGCCTTTTATAATCTCGTTAACACTATTTTCAAACTTCTAAGCCGACTTCACTCACGTCAGTACTAATTCTTTTTATAATTCCTTTTTCACTAGCTTCCAATAATTTCCCTCCGACTTTCAATCACGTCGGTACTATTTTTTTTCAATAATTATTTTTCCACTAACTTTCAATAATTTTCCGCCGACTTTCAATCACGTCGGTACTATTTTTTTTCAATAATTATTTTTTCACTAACTTTCAATAATTTTCCGCCGACTTTCAATCACGTCGGGCTCACCAGAATATATGTTGGGTTTTGGATTATTTCAAGTCGGTTCTCTCTGACTCCTGGTGTTCTTTAAATCAAAACAATGAACGACCCAACGTATATTGAAATAACAGGTTCACAATTTATTATCACGCTACAATGACCAATCAAAGTTTATACGATTCTCTGCTCGGCGTTGATGCTTTGCAAACAAACAATATTCACCTTTTGATCCTTTAGTTCTGTTGACTCTCGTTTTCCTCGGTTTCTGTTTGGTTTGATTCCTTTTCGCCTTTCCGTATTCTTAATTCTATTTCTTCTTTTCCCTACTTCCCTAATTCGTTTATCACTTTTCCTACAGTCTGATTCTTCGAACCCTAGCTGAGCAGAATGCCGATTTTCTCTGATTTTTCCCTTTGCTTATATACTCCTCGAAATCAGGATGACAAATGGTTATTGCCGAGCCAATCTTTCGTTTGACATTTTCTCCTACGTGTTTGCTTCGGCTGTCATCCATAATGGTCCAACGAATCCCGATAATTAATGGCCTACCGGTCTTCCTACGCGCGCTATCTTCTCCTTACTCTTTTCCATTAATCATTGTGTCAAGCTAATGGGCCCAAATCTTCCTTTTGTTTGCCTTTCTTCTTGTTTACCCAGCTCGGGTTTCCTTCATCTCTCGGGTTCTCCATTGGCTCGGGTTTCTCATTAGCTCGGGTTTTCCATTAGCCAATTAATTAATTAATTAAAGTTTTCTGTTTTCATACATTTGAATGTTTTTCAACCCTTTCTAACCCTTTTCTGATAAATCCCTAACCGTCATCTTGTTGACCATTAGCTAATCTATAACTGTCCCGTTTTTCCCATTCGATTTCGATGATTTTTCCATTTATTGATTTTTCTCGGATTTCCGGATTCTCGCCTTTCGTAATTGCTTTTTGCATTTTCTAATACTGTTTCCATCGCACTTTCCTTTACTATTAATTCTGTGCACGATCCCGCTTTTATTTGCCTTTTTTCTTCGCTTACTTTCCATTTGAATTATTATCCTAAATTTTATTTAAATTTTTAATTTTAATTTACAGACCTCAACAATATTAATCCTTACCCTCAGATATTCTCCGCTTCTCCGAGCTTGGTCGGGATCTCCGCGATGCTTGGTCGAACGTACTGGGATATCGTGAATCTACAGTGTTCCTGTTGTGGAATTTTTATAACTCGGCGCTTTCGACATTCAGATTCTTTATTTTGGTGGCTAGTGCAATCCAATCTAGCTTTTATACCTACGTGTGCATACCTCCAGCTACGTCAGCGAATCGAATTCTCTGTATGACACACTCGCCAGTTTAGTGGTGTGTCGGTATGTCTTGATTTTCTGGTAGGCGTCTAGGAAAATATTTGTTATCTTGGAAAAATTTTTATCGATTGACATTTTTGAAATGTCAAACTGGAGGTGCGATTTGTCCTTATGATTTCGTCGATCATGGGCTATCGAACCATTATTTCGTTTTCTTCGGGAATTGTGAAGTGGCTATATTTACCTACAGCTTATTATTCTTAAACCATTTCTATTTATTCCATCTAGGGAGATTTTATTTAAGTATTTGTTTAATTTTGTTTCTTTCTTGTTATTACCAGAGTTGGAATTCAGGTGGCCAATTCTTCTAGTCGGTTCGCACAACTTTGTCGCCATTATTTACACTGCATTCCAGTTAACAGAGCAGCTTCTCCATAAAACCATCAGTTGATGGCAGTGGATGTGCATATTGGTCATTAGTTATATTGTTGGCCTATTTGTGAATACCCTATTGATCTACAAGGAGTTGTGAGTTTGTTGTTCCGCATGTACTATTTTATTACATGATCGTTCTAGTTATATGTTTTCTGTCGGGGAGTTATTATCCGTTGGTTAATTCGATGTTAGTTAATCCATTCCGTCATTACTGGTAGTTCGTTCCAATTTCCATAAAGGGTTAGTTAATATATTTATTAATATTTGCTATTGGTGATTTAATCTAAGTTGTTTAGTTAGGACGTTTGTCGCTGTAATCCATTTAAAACATCTCCGTATTCAGTCAATATCTCCATTAATGCTGATCGTCCTAATTGCAGTTACATTCACCTATCATTGCCAATCATTCTAATTAGTGTATTTGAAATCAATATATCGGTTATCCGCTTTATCTTATTTATTTTCGTCTATTTTTTGGTTTATGCCATTCATTTTATATCTAATCAATGTATCGTTGTCGTTACGTATTTTATTTGGTTTATATTCAGTTAGTTTACTTTCAATTTATTTTATTCAGTTTATTTTTAATACTTATATTCGTTGTTACTAATTATTCTATTTATTTTTAGTTAGTCTATTTGTGTGGAGTTTATGCTAATTATTTCTGGAATGGTCTCCCCATCTAACTACCCATGGTCAGTTTCTACTGTGGATTGGGTCGACTGCTTCTATTCATTAAGGGTCTTCCTGTCAGCCCATGGCCGACAACTCACATGTAAATTGCTGTGGAGACGGTAATTGTCAATTGACGTCAACTCAACTATGTCTCGTGTTCATGGGGTTTTTTGAATAAACGGTTTTGCTGGTTTTGGTAGCATGATTTTCTATAACATTTATTAACGTTCTTAGTTTTGTCTACATCTTATCATTTATCTTCCCGGATAGAGTGGTTAATTCATGAATAGTTCGCCTGTAAGTCAATATTTACTTTGATCTTAAATTCGCCCATAAATTCATCAGTATTCCTTGATCCCTTTAAAAGTCATTCTGTTAAGGAGCCACTTCTCCCAAAATTTTTTCCTTTGATTTCGTCATTAACTGGTGTCGCCGTAGGTTGTCTGCTAATTACTATCGGATCCAAATTAGTTATACGGATTAGTCCTATTTCAGAAATTTACTGGTTGAGTTTAATTCTTTTAGGCTGTGATATTAATATACGTATAGCGTATTCGTATTAGGGTGGATTTTTATGTCAAACTTTTGTATTTTTTGAATGATTTAAAGTAATGATTTTTTGAATCATGTTCCTCATTTATAATTTCTCACAAAAACTTTGGATTGCTGACAATTTAAAGAGCATAATTTTAATTCATTGGATTTTTACTGCGCTTTATAAGTTTGGGAGTAAACAGCATATATTTTGAGCGGGCCATTATGAAGATTTTAAACACTAATTTTAATTAAGATCGACTTTCTAATTATTATTTATGACTTTGGATACATTACTAATCGATAGAGTTTTACTTTTCAAAATTTCGTTTAAGATCATAGCAACAATTTAATGATATCGCTTTTCCCGTACCCTTCCCAAATTGATCCTAAGATAAGCTTGTGTCGATATTAATAGTTTAAGAGTGCCCACTGGACTACTCGGTGTGGTGATTTTGAGCCGTGAGTTGTAAATAATATTTAGGTCGAGTTTATAGGAAATGAGTGCCGACGAAACAGCCAAAAGACTATTTCCCCTTTTCCCTTATACGGAATGATATTGACGTTTCAGCTCCTGCGTTCATCACGCCGGAGCCTTCACGGGCACGAGTCATTGGCGATTGTACATGCATTTACACAACTCGTTTGTGTGTTTGATTTTAATAACTTGTGAGATGTATCGGCTGTCGGCCGGAAAAATTTCGACAAAAAAAAATCTATTTTGTTTTAATATATATATTTTTGCTATATACTTGGTCACATAATTGTCATTTAGCATATTCATACATCATATATCATAACTACCTCTCCCCACGCCGCGATCCAAGCAGAGCTCATTCGAGGTTGCAAGGATACGACGTGGAGAGAGTGTCGAACAAGCTCTCACTCACATCAAATTTCAAGATCTTCACTGGTTAGACGAGTGTAAAACCAAAATTGGTTCAGATTAAAACTGATTTCAAGTTTTGTAAAACTGATTTTTTTGTGTAGAAATGAATCGGTATATATACCTATTGTACGACCCTAACCTTGTGATTTTCTAGAATATTCTATTCTTAATTTTATTATTTTGTAATTTAATTTGACAATTTTTCTTTTGAATTTTTAATTGAATTATTTCTAATTCAAATTCTTTGATTTTTGTTCCATTTTTATGAAATTTCGCATTTTTTGATAAATTGTCGAATTTCGGTCAAATTGTTAGGTTTTCATGTTATGTTTATGTTTATTTCGTGCGGATCTTGTTGCACTTTTAATTTATTTTTGTGTTTTATAATTTTATATTTAATTGTTCTCTTTCTCGTATTTTAATGTTTTAATAGGTTCTATTTAAATCTGTATGTTGTATTTGCATGTGTGTTACCGATTCATTTAAACACTTTACAAGGCCGTTTGTGTTCTGGCCCAAAAAATGAATTAGTAATAGCTGCAAACATTACACGCAGATTTAAAATCAGACCCATAAAACATCAAATAACCACTTTAAAATACTGGTGGGTTTCTGGGTGTTGATATTTTGAATTATATGGTTGTTACCCAGACAACCCTATACAAATATTTTTCGCTTACCACTCGGCACCCGTTGCTAAGCAACATTGGAACTGTGTTCGAGTAGGTAGATCTACATCAAAAAGTGAGCGTTAATGCTAATGCTATAATTGACCGAACGATCCATGGGTCCAATGAGCTGCCGATAGAAGGCCTGTGCTCGATTTCGATTCTTAGGTCCAATTATTCTCCTATCTCTTTCAAATGTTAACCTATACTCTCATATCCTTTATCTTTATGTCTATTACCTTAATTCTTCTTATCGGTTTCCGTGTTGATGATTATTCTATGGCCTGTACACCGTTTGTTAAGTTAAATATTCCCACAGTATATCTTTTACCCTTATCCCTATTATAACTACAATGTTCTCTATTATTGATACTAGCATTATCATTGTATGTATTACCTTTATTAATTGTTACTACTATTACATTTATTGTTATTCTTATTACTATAATTACCGTTACATTTATTATTATCACTACTATTATTATTATTACTATTATTATTATTATTATTATTATTATTACTATTATTATTATTATAATTATTATCAGTATTATTAACAAATTTTTGTGTAGGGATTCGTCCTTATTCCTCAGCTTTAAGAAATATTTTTCTTATATAAAAATTTAGCCGTAATCCATCTGTATTTTTCCGATTTTCGATAAAGTATTTTTGTTAATTCGAAAAACTTTAGCAGCGTACCGCCCATATTTTTCAGTTTTTAGGATATTCTACTAACAATTGAACAACATTCCACTTTTATTTTTCTATTTTTGATAAGAATTTTAATGGATTCGGAAAATTTGGGCAGCGTTCCGCCCTTATTTTACAGTTTTATGATAAAAGTTTCAATTATTTCCGAAAATTGCGCAGCGTTCCGCCCATATTTTATGGTCTCAATTCAACATAATTTATTTAATAGTAGATGGATATGTCACCGCTAGACCATGTCACCGCTGGACCACATACCCCCTACCCCCTACCCCCCGGTAAAATTTTTTTTTCTAAGTCTAAAAGTACAAATTTTTACAAGTACAAAAAATTTTAAACAAAGACAATGACTCATTCAAAGTCATTGAAACAAAGCCCACGAGTCATCATAAAATCTTCAAGGTCATTTAAACAAAGACCACGACTCATTCAATGTCATTGGATGACTCATCATATTTTTCAAGGTCATTCAAAAAAATTTCAAGGTCACGGATTTTTTAATCATTTTTCAATTATAATATGTCTACTTACTTTTATAAGTAGTATATATTTTGTAAATTTTATTTTATTTTATTATTATTTTTTATAAATATTATTATTTTTATTATTATTTTTAAAAATATTATTAATTTTCAAGGTCATTTAAAAAATATTTCAAGGTCATTCAAAAGTAGGTCAAGGTCATTCATAAAAATTTTTTAGAAATTTTTTCTATGTTGAAAAGTACATATTTTTCCAAGGTCATTTAAATTTTTTCAAGGTCACGGAATTTTTAATCATTATTAATTTATAATATGTCTACTTACTTTTATAAGTAGTATATATTTGTAAATATTTTTTATTATTATTTTTATTACAAATATATAGTATATTAATTTATAAACTATCTACTTACTTTTGTAAGTAGTATATATTTTGTAAATTTATTTTATTATTATTTTATTAATATTTTATTAATATTATTATTATTATTTTTTATAAATATTATTATTATTATTGTTATTATTATTTATACATATTATTAATATATATTGTACCAATAAAAACTCTATACCAATAAAATACATTATTATTATTAATACTAATAAAAAACTCTAAATAAAATTATTATTATTATTAACAATAAAAACGCTAAATAAAATTATTATTAATAATAAAACAATACATTATTATTATTATTATTTTTATAAAACAAATAAAACAATACATTATTATTATTATTATCAATAAAACATAAATATATCGCCAATTTTTCCATCTAGATCTATTTTTCTCAAGCATATAAAATAAATTATTAATAATACTAATAAAAAACTCTAAATAAAATTATTATTATTATTAAAATACATTATTATTAACAATAAAACATAAAATTTTTTCTATCTATATATATGTTTTCCTCGAAAATAAAATTATGATTAATACTAATAAAAAACTCTAAATAAAAACACAAATTGTACTATCTTCATTAAGTATATAAAATTATGATTATTTACTAAAATAACGAATAAATCACAAAATAAATTTTATTCAAATAATTAATCTGATAAAAGTACATCATCATGTCTCTACTGAAACAACTTTAGGAGCTGTCATAGCTTGGGTTGTGCGTGCTTTGATAGCTTGGGCTGTGAGTATAGCTGTGCGATACTTGATCATCATCAATGGCATCGATTCCTAAATAATGACCAAATGCGAGACTGGAATTTCTACCCACCCAATTACGCTTATCGTCTTTATTGGTAAGCGCAATTTTATTATTTTTAAATGTAAATAATTGAAGGTTCCGCGTCCCTATCCTAGTTTGAGGCACCGTAAATATAGTGTCATTATTAAAACAGTCTAAATATGACTGGTGCTCAATCTCTGTCCCCAACAACTTCACCCCCTTAGACCTCATTGAATCTTTTGTACCTAAAAGACTATAGCACTTGGGTCTTAAGAAAACCCACTCCTTATACCCGAGACCTTTACTTTCATCGTTAAATTTTCCTATCACAGAATCTAATTTCCTCGAGTATAAGGGATGTGCCGGGTCGTAATTCGATGTATCTAAAAGGCTGTCTCTTATCATTGGCGGCAAAAGAGTGTCTAGCCTACAGTTCTTACCTCAAGGAAAAACGAATCAGTGTTGCCGGCAACGATATTTATTTCGCAATTAAATTCATTGCGATATTTCGCTAGTTCCTTATATTGTAGTTCGTACATTCTAAGTTTAGACAGGTCTAGAACTGATTGTCCGATGTAACTAAGCCTGTCTAAACATATCGAATCCTTATTCAGATGAGCAGCAATCAGATTATCATCAATTACGATAGATTTTCTGAAAGTCGGTTTTGAGGCATATGCAATCATCTTTTCATCAGAATTGCATAGCCTCAAATTCATCCGTTTTTTAAGATTTTCGACAGACTTTCCATACAAACTATTATTATAAAGTTTAAACAAGTCCCTATATAGCTCGCTAGTACTTTAAGCTCTTAATTTTGTGTTTTTGTCTATATATGCATGAAATATAGGTGCTTGCTTGAATTTAATTGCGCGATGAACTTTAACAACCTTCACACCGAGAGAAAGATAAAGCTTGAGAAGTCGCCAATGAAGAACATGGTTCTTCTTAGGCCAATGCGTGAGCATCAACTTCTCAACTTTAGAATTCGGTGGACACATCTTTTCCGGGTCAATCGGAAAATCATTCAAAAAGCATGTAAGTAATCTGGAATCTCGATATCAACTTCCATAGTATATCCACATGGAAGGATTTTGATATCCACAACATTCGCACATTCACTCAAAACCTCATCCAAACCATCATACACCCAAACAAAATCAGCATACAGAAGATATTGGCTAAGTGCCCAACCATAAAAATTATTAATATCTATATACAATAGTTCTGTATCCTCAGAACTTGCGACATAATGTTTGTTAACAAATGTTAACCCACTCCGTATTCCTCCCTCGTAGAAACTAAACATTTCCATATCCTGCAAAAGTTCTATGGGTTCCTGTAATGTCATGAGAGCTGACGCCCATGACATACCAGGAATTCCATAAAAATTAAGAGGTTCTAGAGTATTATAAGCAATGGCTTTTGCTCGAAATTGCTGAAAATAATCCGCAAGAAGGAATGCGTCTAATTTTAAGTAGGGTAACATGTAATCTAACATTGTCTCGCAATTTTGCTGTGTCCAAATTTGTTGGGCTGTAGCGTATTCATCAGCAAATACAGAACCCCAAATAGGAGGCAATTCAGTCGTCGATTCAAGAATCTCAAGAGATTTCGCAAAGTCATAAGGGAAAATAGCCTTGGCTCTAACAATTGCACCATCAAAAACAAAATCAGTTAAAGGCAAATCAGTAAGTGTCTTAACCGCTTTTGCTAAAGACGAATTAACAAATTGTATGCTTTCTATAAAACGAACAGGCAATTTATTAATGTATGCGATGAGGGAGATAAATTTTTCAGTAGTGGTCGGAATAATATTTAATTCCCAAGAAGAAAAATTATTTAAACCATACTTTAAAATATGATGGGGATCATATCCCCTCAAATTATGAAAAACCACAGGTAATTGTTTCTGGATTCGTCGAGAAACATTACACTTCATACAAGCAGCCCCTAAATACTTACCTGAGAAATGACAATGATCCTTAACTTTATCCCTAATAAACGTTTTACACAAATAACAAGTGCGACAATCCTTGAACTCCTGTTCCTCATTAAATGTTAGTGGTCCTATAGTTTTTTGACAATGAACCTCGTAATATGGCAAGACAATCGAAAGAGCGATTTCATCAATCTTTTTTAAAAACGCCAAAACGCAATCATCGTCAATAAAATTATAATAATGTTTTGTGTTTGTGTAGTTATTAATTAATAATAGACCTGCTGCTATCGGCATATGTATTTGATGATGCCTTATATCCAGTGGTGAAATTGACTCAAAATCCGCATAAATTACGAATTATGGATTTTGCATAATTGGAAAATTTTAAATATTTATTTTTAGGCAAAGTATAAAGGGTAGCCTGTTTGATTTTTAATGCACAAGGCAACATGGATGTCAAATGCGGGTTTTAATCTAAAGCCATTAAGACAAAGGGGACACCAATGAACAGAGATTTGGACATTGTAAGATGTAGTCGCATAGCAGTTCATTAATTTATCTAAATCAAAAACAGCAGTATAGTGATAATTATCACCGTCCTCCAAAAGAAGTAAATAAATAGGTGTACCGTCAGTAACCTTGGACCGGTGAATTATATCTAAATGCGGATGATGGGGGATATAGTTTATATCATCTAGAGTTTTAGACGGTTTTTCGTTATAAGTCAAAACATTTATAGTCAGCTTTAAGTCCTTGTTCTTTCTTTCGAACTTTGGAATATTACATAGTCTCATAGGACAATCGTCAATGGGGTCAAAATTCAATTCGTCCAAATAATTCTGATAAGAAGAAACTCTGTTTCTATGGGTGCGAACTACACTACGTTTTAAAAGGGCTAATATACTATATATAAAACAATGATGGTTATAGTTTTGATCGTTAACTATAGCTTTTTTGCCAGATAAAGATCTCGGTGTTGGGATATAACTATGGCCAGCTAGTCTATTTATGGGGAAATACTTTGTTAATATAAAATCAATTTCTTTGATTTTAACAACCCGCCATCCGCTCCCTAAATATGTGAATCTTTCTATTTTATTATTTAATTTAGTAATACCATCAAGCGGAAAATTATCAGAGAAAAGTTCTGCCTTATTACTGAAAAAGTTATCTTTTATTTCACCATCTTATGAAAAAATTGATGCCATAGAAATTTTGACCGTAGTATCGCTTCATTTCACCATGAAATTTTACAGAATGACATGTTGAAGCGACGCAATACTTCGGATATAATTTGCCTGTTAAAAATATAAATTATTATCAAATGTTTATAATTATTTAAATCATATATAAATCAAATAATAATATATAAATGATGATAATTATGTGAATATTTATTAATATTTCAAATTGCAAATCGTATTTTTTCAATTCATAAATAGTATATTTCAAATTATAAATCGTATTTTTCAAATTATAAATCATATTTTTCAATTCATAAATCTTATATTTCAAATTATAAAGTATATATTTCAAATTATAAATCGTATATTTCAAATTATAAAGCATATCTTTCAAATTATAAATAGTATATTTCAATTCATAAATAGTATATTTCAATTCATAAAGCATATCATTCAAATTATAAAGTATATATTTCAAATTATAAATTGCATTTTTCAATTCATAAATCTTATTTTTCAATTCATAAATCTTACCTTTCAAATTATAAATCGTATTTTCAATTCATAAATCTTATATTTCAATTCATAAATAGTATATTTCAATTCATAAAGCATATCTTTCAAATTATAAAGTATATATTTCAAATTATAAATTGTATTTTTCAATTCATAAATCTTATTTTTCAATTCATAAATCTTATCTTTCAAATTATAAATCGTATTTTCAATTCATAAATCTTATATTTCAAATTATAAAGCATATTTTTCAATCAAATAATAATATATAAATGATGATAATTATGTGAATATTTATTAATATTTCAATTCATAAATCATATATTAGTAATATTTATAATCTTATTATAAATTAATAATATTTAAAGTATTATTATAATACTTTACATATGATTAACTTATATTAACTTTTATTAAAAAATATTTAAAAAATAATAAAAGCTAACATTTATCCTCATTATCGTCATCCTCGGAAATGCAGGCATCATCCGCAGAAATGCAGGCATAATTGTGGTCATCCCCAGAAACGGGGGCAAATACATTATTGTCCAAATCTACTAAAATGGTTTTAAAAAATAAAATAAAATAAAAAATTTACCATGATTGATATCATCTTAGCTATCACTGATAACTATGAATTCCGTCGGTGTTCTAAAATAAACATAATAATAATAATAATAATTTAATAAATAAATTTACCGCTATCCTCGATTAAAATAACTTCTTGAATATCATTTTCGGTTACATCGAACCAATTAAATGTACCTTAATCAATAATAATATTAGTAATAATAAAATAAAAAATTTACCATTTCCATCGGCCAATAATTTTCTTAAAATGCTAGTATTCTCCATTTGAAATTTTGAAAATTGATAAATTTTTGTTGATAAATTTTTGAATTAATTGTGACAACTTTGGAAATTGTCAATGTTTATAATAATGTCAAATTTTCAGGATTTAGCCAATCACATTTAAGCAATACACACATATAGGTGAGAGATTTTTAGACATGCTTTCTTTGTAAATCACATACATACTTTTGTTTGTATGTGTTTTCTTTGTAATTCACATACAGTTTTGTGTGTATGCAAGCAGTCATGTAATTATCATGCACTTATCATGTGATGATCACGCACTTAACATGCACTGTCTTTGTGACCAATAATTAATTATTAATAATAATAATAAAACATAACAATAAAACATAACAATAACAATAAAACATTTATTATACATCAAATCGCTTGGATAATAATCAAGCTAAACAATGTTGACCACATGTTAAGGTCCATGGTTTTTGATACATAATTTTATTATACACAATAGGTTTACCCATTGTTTGAAGTTTCGAAACCATTAAAGCCGGATAATAAAAACCCATAGGATCAAATACAAATATCTTGCTAGGTTTCATATATATTGCTAACCAATGTTCTCCACCGAGATGAGATGATTGAGTATTGACGATTATGGCTTGATTATTACGTGAATATGGAATTTTATCAAGAGGAAAAACCCCTAAAAATTCATGTCCTAGTATTTGTTTTCCAATTCGATAGACTTGAACAGAAATACATCAATAATATTAATAATACATTTAAAAACTTACTCCATGACAAATTATCATAAATTATCTATACATTTATACCACTCAAACCATCAATGTCTGTTCAAACTAGTAATGTTCGTTCAAACCAACAATGTTTGAACTCTGATAAAACTAGTACTGTTCTGTTTGCAGTTATTTGAACCTCATTTTCAAATACTCCTTGTATTACAACATGTACCGGTTCAGTTGTAGCTTTAGCAAACTTTATATCTAATCGTAAATTTCCATTTTGAGGTAATTGACTCTGATTTAAATCAAAATCGGGTGCCAAAACAAATGTAAAGAATGGATATTTGCTTTTAAAATCTTCAAGAGTTATACCACAATTAAGGTTTTTATCCAAATAACCCATATTTCTCACTATACTCTGCATATATGTAGCACAATAATTGTCATTATCGAAATCTTGAGTATATGTTTCTCTATTATCGCTATTTTTCGATAAAGTTAACAATGTTACTCCAAAATTTTTGAAAATTGAGCACGATGTTAAGTATGATCCATTATATTGAGATTCACTTTGAAATGTTACCAATATAATGTTGGGCATTCTTCTATCTCCAAATATTTGTTCCTTATAGAAAGAAGCTGAACCTTTAGCAATAGCAAATTGAACAATTTCCTTTGTTTTCAATGGATATATTGCATACTTAGAATTAAGCCCCAGTTGATGACCGGCCAATACAGAGGGCTCAACAGGAACTTTTCTCACCAACAATTTTGCATAAACTAATTGAAGAATAGGTGCTGTGCTAGTACTTGTTAGTGATAATGCCGACTCAGATCTTTTTAATCTAATGTGTACATTAACACCTGGGAGTAAATATTTCGGTTGGTCCATAAAATCGAGTTGTAATGATGAGCACATGGTAAATAATTTCGAACCCTTAATCCACTTTTTTCTATCGTCATCACTACCATAACCCATAGGAGTTAAACATGTATTTTTAGTATCGCTATTGTAATTTATAATAGTTTCTATTAGAGCTTTGTGAATATATGTACTGTTACCACCCTCAATCTTGATATTATTAAATCCGAGAACTGCATCTTTAAAAAGTGTATGAAACAAGAAATTATTTGGTATAACATCACTAGGTTCACCCAACGGTTTTCTATCTTTATCTACAACTTTGATCTGAACAGTTAACAATGTATCGTTTAAATCTAGATATTCAGTTTGGGAACCATTAGTATAAAATTCAATATCAGTTCTGCTATCCATAATAGAATTCAGCGGGAATACATCTTCAAAGGCCCCAATTTCAATTACTGCTTGGGGAGATGGTCTATAAAATAAGCACAATTCAGATTTACCACAAATCATTTTTGAAATATAGTTCCATGTCCTTTCATTCGTTAGTTTATATGTTTATGATGTCTTTTACGTTTTTGAGCCGGTGCAGATTCTTGTTTTTGAAACATACCTGCAACACTAGTAGAACTTTCCCTAACTCGGATAATGCATTTGATTTCAGAGATGGTAATATTTTCTGCTCATTCATTATCACATCTTTATCGGTTTTCATACCAAAACGACCAAGGCGTTTAAGAATAGGAAGTGCAAATCTACCAATTGTTCTCAACATAGTAATGATATCGTTATTCGCCATCTAATTTATGAAAATGTAATGTCAAATGAGTTTTTGTATCTTTACCAAATTCAATAAATTTACCGCTATCATCACGAATATTTATTTCTATATTGTTTATACATGATGTTGATACCGGTAAGTACATGGGATTATCGATATTTATATTGACAACTTCATCCTGGTCATGTTTATCAACCCAAACAGATTTCAAAAGAGGAACCAAAGAAAATCCAACAATTATAGGATCGATGATGTTAGTATATATGAACATTTGTCTATGAAGTTTTATTATTTTTGGTTTGCGTACACCAAAAGCACTTGCCCTATACGTTTGCTTATCTAATCCCAATGTATTAGCCAAATTTTTATCAAATGTAACTTCACAAATGTTATTATTCAGACTGAATTTACATATTCCATCTTTAACAAATTCAATAGTTTTAAATATATGTAAACAATTGAATGAAATATATTTATGTAATTCTTCAAGTGTTTCAATATATAAATCATTAGTAAATGTAAATGTATCTTCCACCTCATTAATATATGATACAGATATTTTGATGTTTTCGATTGTTACACTTTTCTCATCAAATGTTTTGAAACGTAATAGGTATTCAGTACCAGGAACAACAATGCTAAGCTTATCACAACCCATTCGCTTGGCATCCTCAATACTTTCAAACTTTATTGTAAATGGACTATAATCACAACTAACACTCAATCCATCTTTGAAAAACATGCCACAATTTTCATCTAAAATCTGATTCGGAATATGACAATATCGTTCAAAATTATTGATTGAGAAAATACCACTACAGGTTTTGGGTACACGTTTCTTGAATCCGATTTTACAATGACTATAAAATGGGAATGTATTGTACATAAATGTAAAGTCTTGCAAAGCAACTTCCCAATTTCCATGTAAATAAATGGGATTTTGAAGATCAACCATAAATTTACTTGCTTGATTTTCCGGATGGATTAGTGGGCAACTATTACTCGGTAAAATTGTATAGAAACTCATTTTACTAGGTCTTTTGAAAGTATCCATGAGGGTTTTTGATATCCATGCCATTTGACATAGTATTGTTTATCCTTACCCTCCATTTTAGTTTTCAGTATTTTCTGAATTCTGAACACTGTAGGTTTGGAAATAACTTGTAATTCCTGTTCATAGAATTTTCCTTGTATTACATTGTTATCACTATCTTTAATAACATATATTACAGGACTCTGTTTAGTATTAATTTTAGTAATTCGAAATACTTCATCACTCCAATTACTATCGAAATCTTTGATGAAAGGTGAAGCAGATATTTTACTAATTCTAACGTGATCACCAACTTCATATTTTGGTTTTGTAATAGCAACTGTTTTAGACCGTACTCGTGTTTTTGAGCTGATATCTACGGGTTTCAAACCATTCAGACCTCAATGTGATGAATTATTATAACTAACAAGTATTTTTGGTAATACATTTATCCATATTTTATTACCTTGATGCACGAAATATTTCTTCAATCTATCCCTCAATGTCCGGTTAAATCTTTCAACATGGGCGGCTTTGTATTGAGAATGTACAGAATAAGGATTTATTTTGAGCCAATCCAGGATTTGCTTAACTTTACTATTGTAAAACTCCTTGCTTAAAATAATAATAATAATAATAATAATAATAATACCTAAATCGGTTTGCAAATTGTCTCAATGCCCATTTTTAAACATTGAGTTAATTGCTTTAGATATTTCCTCTGCAGATTTTGTCTTTGTTGGTACACCGCGAGCAAAACGACTGAAAACATCGATACATGTTAAAATATATTTATAACCCTTGTTATTCTTCGAAAATACCCTATAATAAATAATCCGGCAAATGCAGAATCATGGGATGCAAGAAACCTTTACATGTCAATAAATTACAATATAGAATAAAGGATATTAAAATACAGTCAATTACGGTTACCATGGATATGGGACAATCTATCAATCTATACAACATGTCAACAAAATGTTCACGGTTTGAGCCAGAATTATTTCCTGCACTGAGGCTTTTAAAATACAACCCAATGTGTGTTAACGTGTTTGCCAGTGGCAAAATAGTCATATTAGGGTTGCGAAATCTAGAGTACAAAAATATTGTTTGTGACATACAAAATGAAATCACGGGATTGGTCGATATCTGATTGGCTAATGATTGATTAAAACACCTTGGTTATTCATTTCATTTCATTTTTAAAAATGGAAAAAACTACAAGCACAAAATTAACAAAGAAAGAAATAGAAAACTACGGTAAATTTATTATTTATTATTTATTAATATTATTATCATTGTTTCCAGATAAATATCAGGCCGTAATATTAGAACGTTTGTTCTTTTTCTACCCACAAATACGAGCAATAGTCAAAGACCAGCCAGAATCAATCATTCCAGATCTGGTATATAGAACAACAAATATATGGATGTTCAATATCATAGATCAAGCTCTATGGGATATAAAGCTTGACCGAAGATCGAAGGAGATGGAACCCGAATACCCCTGTATTCTGGGTGGCAGCTGCTGTGATTTTCTGTACCAGCGATATGTCGAATGGTGCCTGGCGAAATCTGTAAGGAATTCTTCTAAATATCAACTTTTTAGAAAATAAATGTTTTGTATTTTATTTTTGTTTTGTTTTGTTTTGGTAGTAATAGTTTTATTTTGGTGGTGGTAACAATAATAATAATAATAATGATAATAATAAAAATATTAATAATAATAATAGTAATAATAATAATAATAATAATAATAATAATAAAAAACACGTGATATTAATAATGCATTTTATATAGGTGATGTGTGTAAAATCATATACAAACTCAATGGGTTAATTCACATACAGTTTGTATACAGTCACGCACTAATCTTGCACTTATCATGCATTGTCTTTGTTATAATAATATGCATGATTCTGATTGGCTAATCAGTATCTGTCAAGGGTATAAAAGCGCGTCACCACCTTATAAAGATCATAAATCAAACATGACCAAGAAAATAAGTGTCCAAACAGTTCAGATGTTCCACAATTATAAAATGTATTTTTTAAAGGAGCCTATCAATATGCAATTGATAAATCCAGTCAAACTCAATAAAACTCAATGCTTTCTTCACCAGTCAATATACCAGATATTATGATGCATTTACAGAAATAGGTTTCAAAGAACAGGAAAACTGGTATTTAACAATAGCAATTCAAGGATATAAAGCCGATCAAAATGATCTGCTTTCTCCAATCTGGAAAATTGTTACTGCTAGACTTTCACAATTATTTTAATGTATAGTGTTTAATACATGTATTAATTTTTTCTTTGTTATTCTATAAATAAAATTATAATTAGTTTTAAAATAGTTTTAAAAATGATGTCTGAAAAAGGTAAAATATAAAATATAAAATAATTAATTAATTTCGTTTAGAATATTTAATAAACTTTTTGTTTGATAAACTCGAAGAAATAACCGGTGTAAAAATTAGAGATATGTTGACTCAAGTTGAAGCATTGAGTAAAGAAGATTCATGTTCAGAATGTCAGAGTGACGATACTGAAATTGTTAATGATGGAGAAATTAATACTGAAATTATTAATGATTCTGAAGAAATTATTGATGATACACTTATTAATGATGAAGAAAATATTAATGATACTGAAGATACTACCGAAATTATTAAAGACGAGCCTACCGAGTTTAAGAATTGTATTGACCATGTTATAGAAAATATTATGATAGAATATTGTGGAGATGAAAAATGTACATGTAATAATCAATAAATCTTTAAAAATGTAGTTTTTTATTAATAATAATAATAACAAAGAAATATTTATTAAAATCTATGATAAACTTTATTACATAAATATAAAACCGATGCTCCAGTTAATATTTTTAATAAAAATTTGCAATTTTCGATATAAATATCTGAACGTTTGGCTTCTGCGGCAACTTGAATAATCGCTGACCATCCACCGTTTGTTTCTACCCACAGATCAATTTTTGTTTCTATTACCTAAATAATGATAAATTAATAACAGTATAAAGTAATATACCTGTATAGACCATTGGAAATAATTTTCATAGTAGGATCCAGATTTTAATGTTATGTGTTTCATATACATTAATCCTACTATTATTCCATTTATTATTTTCATCGAACATGTAACTAAATATTGATTGGAATGCTTTCTTTCTCTCCAATGTTGGCAAATTGAGAATTTTTTCATAATCAAATGGGATGTCTTCTACGATTTTCTCGGTACGGTTTACCATGAATTTTATGTTTTTAATGATATCATCTTCTTCTCTATTATTAGAGACCAGCTCATTCAACAAAAATTTAGTTTCTGGCATTTTATAAAATATTTGAAAGTGTAAGCTTATTTATACTATATTCAACCAATCAGAATCATGCAATACTAAGAAAATATGTAAAAATATATAATGGAAATGGCAATGATGATTTGTTGGCACTGTTAACTTCTTTCAAGTTGTTGCCACCACTGTTAACTGGTTGTTGTTGTAATTTCATTATACGATTGAACTGATCAGTTGTTTTATTAGAATAAAATTTTATACTATATTGAACTTGATTCATCATTTTTTCATTAAGTTTACGATTTTCTTTCAATTCTAATATTGATTTTCTTAATTCATTTTTGATAATACCAATGGTCTTATTTAAATATATAATATCATCATATAATTCGTTTTTAGCTCTTTTTAAAGTCTCATATGTATGTTCAAATCGGAATTCTAAATTACTAATTCTTTCAGATAATCTTTTGACTGGAGTTTTCAAATATCTAGGCCTATCTATCATATACAAAATATTCATCAATACTGCTCTATCAAGACATACACATCTTGTTGAATTTTTACCTTGAACGGTTACAACAATTGAGTTGACCATATTAAAAACTAATAATATTATTAAAATTTCTTTAATCATTTTCAAAACAATATAAATTAATATTTATTGTTTATAGCTAAAGATTTGTGTTTGTGTGTGTCTTCTGATTGGTCTAAATTAGTATAAAAGTAATTGTTATTTCAATTTTTATCATTAAAATGGTTGTACCGAGCGCAGTTCAAGCTATGAATGAAATTAAACATTATGGTAATTTATTATTACTATTATTATTATTATTACTTGTTTTTTAGACGATTATTTTAAAGTTATTAAAGAACGTCTGGAATTCTATTATCCAGAAATACATAGAATTATGGATAAGCCAGCATCAATAATTCCAGACTTGATATTCAATTATACATCAATATGGATATTTACTGTAATCGACGAGTTCCTATGGGATATCGAACAAAACAATTTGTCAAAAGATATGGAACCTGAATATCCATGTGGTGATGGATGTCATTGCTGCGCTGCCCGATATCGAAAGTATGTGGAAAGGGCTTTGAATAAAGCTCTTCGACAATATTACTATAGTAGAATTATCTCTTTATAATAAATTTTGTTGTATATGTCTCGGTTTTTATTATATATTAATAATGTTAATAATAATAATAATTTTATTTATAAAATAATAATAAAAATAATAATATTTATACAAAATAATAATAAAAAATATTTACAAAATATATACTACTTATAAAAGTAAGTAGACATTATAAATTAATAATGATTAAAAATTCCGTGACCTTGAAAAAAAATTCGAATGACCTTGAAAAATATGATGAGTCATCCAATGACCTTGAATGAGTCATGGTATTTGTTTCAATGACCTTGAATGAGTCATTGTCTTTGTTTAAAAATTTTTTGTACTTTTAAAAATTTGTACTTTTAGACTTTTAAAAAACAAAATTTTTACCGGGTAGGGGTAGGGGTATGTGGTCCAGGTGTGACATTGTCTAGCGGTGACATATCCATCTACTTTTAATCCTTACATACCATTTAAAACGACGGTTTTATGTTCTACTTTATTTTTCTGTATGCATTTGTATGCGAAATTTATTAATTATTTGTTTTTAATTAATTATGTGATTTTTTAAATGTGTTTTAATTGGTGTTTTTATTTTATTTTGTTTTCTGCTTGCTGTGTATGCTCATGTTACAGCAGCCATATTGATAATTCCCAAATGACATTAAATATTCACTCCATTTTGATTAAATTATGGCTTATAGCCCAACATAAGTACAATTTCATTATATTATTTGTAAGCAATAAGGTGAAATAATCTGTCGCAATTCGGAGGGGTTCAAGGATGGATTTTAATTTATAGGTAAATAGTGCAATGAATCAAATAGAATTACAACACGTTATAGAGAATGTAATGAACCTAAGACATTTTTTATCAAAAATCTAAATCATTTGCGGATGAGTTTAATCAACTATTAGGTCTATAGATAAGAACAGTACTACTTTATCAGAGTAACTTATCAACTTTCTTTCGGTTTAGAGATGAAATCGGCAAGAACCTTCAGTCAGGAATTAAGAAGCATACGGCGGGAGAACGCAGATTTACACCGGCAATTATTACAACTATGTCAGGAAATTCAAAAAATTAAAACCACTTAGATCAAGCCGGACCAAACAAAACAGTAATATCAACGCTTAACCGCCGCTCAACAAGGCTGGAAGGAGGAAAAGAACCTTGTCCAAGCCCAGTGAATCAAGATCCGAGGCTTAAAAGTGGCGCTAGCGAGATGCCAAGAAGGGAGCTCCGTGACGTATTCCTTAGTCTTCCAGCACAGCTAGCGTGATTATGAGCCGAATGTTGTTAAAATATTTATGTCGATTTTATCGAAATTAAGTGCAAGGAGGTTGAACCAAAAGACCCACTTTCAAGCTACTTTCTTTCGCAATTTAATTCAATGATTTGACGTTTGGGTTCCTGCGTTCTCACGCCGGAACCTTCTCTGGCATGACTGTTGGCGATTATACACGCGCTTACACAGTTCGATAGATTATGTGTAATTTTAATTACTTGCAGTTTGTTTTTGGCTGTGGGCCGAAAAAGGAGTGAATGAAAATTACCAGATCCATTGGGTAAAAGCTTCGAATGCATGAAATAATTGATGGAAGTTTGTAAGCATATAATAGAAATTCATAATTCATTCTATATTGGAAATTTGTTGTAGCATAATTTATCATCTATTGAAAATTAGTAGCGAAATTCATCATATATTGAAAATTCGTAGTAACATAATCCATCATATATTGAAAATTCATAATAGCAAAGTTCACGATTTATCGCATTTACAGCACCAATCTACCAATCAACAAGTGTTGTAGCGCACACTACTACAACCAGTCTCCAAGTGAGACTGAAAATCGATATTTCAATCAAGTTGGAAATAATACTGCCAAGTATTTGTGTTAATTTGTGAAAACACATCAGTATATATATCTACAATTTGGCCTTAACCTTGCGCGTTAAATTTATTGCGATTAAACAAAATTCGACCTTGAAATTATTTGTGTTATCTAAATTAAATTTTTATTAATTTCTTAATTTAAATTGGCAATTTATTTTTAACATTTTTAATTAAATTTATTCAATCAAAAATATTTTATTTTTATTCATTTAATTCATTAATTTTTACTTTTATATAAATGGTCATTTTATGGTCAAATTTTTCTTGTTATTATGTTATGTCTTATGTAGATTTCGTGCGGTTCTTGATGCATTTTGTATTTATTTTATTTTACTTTTATGTTTTTAATTTTATATTTATTTATATTCTCTCAGATTTTAAAATGTTTAGTTGGTGTTGTATATTATATTTTAAGTTATCTTGGTGCTGGGTTTTCGTGCTGTATTACTGATGCATTTAAACAATTCTCAAGGCTATTTGTGTGCTGGCCCAACAATACGAGAAAGAAATAATTAAAATATAAAATCGAAAACATTAAAATAAATTAAAATAATAACAAGACGCACCAAGATCCCCACTAAATAAACACTGAAATAACAAGAAAACACTGAAATTTGACCGAAAATTGACAATTTATTTAAAAGAACAAGAGTTAATGACAAGTGGTAGAAAAATTAAATAATTTTAATTGGAAATAATTCAATTAAAAATTAAAGAAACAAATTGTCAAATTAAATCATGAAAATAATAAAATTAGAGTTAGATTACACAAATAATCTCAAGGTCAAATGTTGCTTTACTGCACTAAAATTAAAATTTACAAGCAAGGTTAGGGTCACAGAACAGGTATATATACCGATTCATTTTCACAGAATATTTAAGCTTATTTTTGACTTGTTTTAATTCGAGCGAATTCAGGGCGAACTTATCAATCTCAAGCAGACCTATCTGAAACTTTTCCATACAGCGTATAAGCACCTTCAATGTAAGCACTACTTAACGCTTGTATGAGAAAACGTTATTTATGCGATGTATGAAGATGTTATGCCAATTACGATATGCAAATAAGTCATGTCAGAATAGATGCTTCAATGAAAACATATCTTTTTGTCGAAATTTTTCCGGCCCACAGCCTACACAACACCGCAAGAAAGCAAAATCTGCCAATAGCTTGTGCCCGTGGAGGTTCCGGAGTGCGTAACGCAGGAACCCAAACGTCAATATTTTCCGCCAATAGGGGACTCTGGAAGGTAAGAGGGTAGTCTTTTGGCTGCTCGTTCGTCATCCATTTCCTATAATATCGACCTAAAATTATCATTCCATATCGTCTTAAAATCATATACACCAAGTATTCCAGCGGGCAGTCATAATATTATAATATCAACAGTCAACCCTAAGAACAATTAAAGGACGGGAGAGTGGAAAGAGTCGAAAAATCGTTATTATGAATCTTAATTTACAATAATATTCACGCTGAATTTAAACTAAACTCATTCAAACTCGAGATCGACAACCCAAATTCCTATATGATAAAATTCACGTGGAATTTAAATTAAACTAAATTAGTTCGAAATCTAGATCAATAACCAGAAAACCTGTATAAGAGTATTCACGTTATATTTAAATTAAATCAAATTCTTTCAAACCCGAGATCGACAACCAAAAAATCTATATAATAATATTCACACTGAATTTAAATTAAACCTAATTAATTAAAAATCTGGATCGCCCATTCGATAATAAATTCACGATAAAAATCATGTTGAAATTAAACTCAATGAAATAAAACTAAAACAGAGATCTCGAGCATAGAAATCGTAATGTATATATTCATGTCAAAGTTTAAGCGAACGAAATGAACCCAAATGACCACTAAGTTATGAGTTTTAATAATATGTATATCGAGGTTAAGATCAATTTAATATCCCGAACAAATTAGACCACTAAACTGAGAATTGTGGTAATAATCACATTCACGTTAGAATTAAATTGAATTAAAAACGAACTCAAAAGGCTGGACCATGAAATTGAGGGTATTAGTAATGATTAGACCGATTATGATTCCTGGAATTAATAACCAAAATTAAAATTATCCAGTTAATAATCCTGATTTCAATTATATTTCACGACTAACGCAAACTAAGAAATTTATTAAACTAATACTGTAACCCAGTAACCACTTAACAAATCGACGTCTGAACATCGACATAAAATAAGCCAGTCCGTACCTACATTCATCCTAAATTCGATGCCAAACCTTCACCCAAAAAATCCAATCATCACGAAACTAAATGAGCGGATATTTTGTAATTATATTAAGGAATCTACACACATGCAAGTCATTAGATCATCCACAAGGAAAAACATCAGGATCGTATATTAATACCCTCTAAATAATTTCACATCATGCCGTTCGAATTCCAGTAGATTCCTGATCAGTAATTTCCGCCCTTGTCCGAAGCAATACTGAGGAAACATGATCATTGATTACGTTCTGAAGAATTGACGGTGGAGACGTCGTGCCAACGATAGTAATACCAAGCTTTCCTACCAACAAAGCTTGACGACTAAAATTAATAATCAAATGAAATAACTCACCTACTGAAATTGACCTGCAAAACAAATGATTAGAAGAATAAGATATCTTGTTTATAGTAGAAAAGATCCATAAAAATCTATATTAATATAACTCCACAGATTTACACCAGCTAATGACTTAGTATTTCAATAATGAGAATTGAACAAGACATGCATACCCACACCCACGGTGATTAAAACAAGCTGACATGCCACGTTGTCAGAATAGAAGAGAAAATTATAGAAATCAATTGAGACATAACTAAAGAATACAGAATAGCCACGTCACCAGGCACAGAAATTCATTGCCACCAATGCAGACGCTGACAGGTGACAGCGTATATATATATAAATTTCAGAAGCAAGTATTATTAGCATAATATTAAATTAGCCGAATTATGCATGCACAAGAAGAACAATCATCGACGATTCCAAGGAGACGAAATCGCTACAGTCCACGACGAGAGGGACATCAGACTGAAGGGCAATCTGAGAATAGAAGTCACCTACCGGAAGGTATGATCCTAATATTAATAAACTCATTATTAATCTTTAACCAAAACGAGATACTGCAAATCGATTGGACCTAGAATATATCTCGACATATATGAAATTGACTCCAGAACGGAATGACAAAGGCCAGTGATAATAGAAATTTCGCATCCGCTGACAGATTTATGCTCCAACTCCTCATGAACCACGAGGCGAAAGAGTTCTGGTCTTCATAAAATGATAGCGGGCGATAGCCAATACCCAACTAAGGAAACGAGTTATGCTGGACATCTATGTGATTCTATTTGAGCATCTTTAATACATAATAAATATATATTTTGTATAATTCACCTTCGACATCAAAATAAAACGCTAAATCGCCAGTAATGACTGAAGGATAAAGAGAGAGACCAAATAGCTAGGACCCTTTGATCAGGAATTTTCACTCAAATATAACCCAGGTAACGTTCGAGCCATAACAATTATTAACACAACTTGTGAAATTTAATGAGATGCACCAAGAATTTCTAAATTAACGATTAAGAATTTTAACGATACCACGCCTATTATGATTTGTTTTACAGAAGGATGTGGGATGCCGGATTCACGGTCTCCTCGGTAAGAGAATACAGAAATGGAGGTGCAAACGAACACGAAGAGATCGATCTCCCTTATGTTGCCATCAAACGGGAGTCGGGCCGAAACCCAGCCCGGGGAAGCAGACAACGTGCTGAGTATATCCTAGCTAGACTCGAGCAAAGACAGGAGCAAACGAACTGGCAGGTCGAGATGGCGAAACGACACTTAGCCAGGGTCAACATGGATATTGCTGCGGGTAGGATCCCCAGCACAGATGGGTACGCCTCACAGTACGGCGTATCATACGAGATGGATGATCTGAGACTCGCAGAATCTACTCACAAAATGAATGTGGTAATCCCAAGAAAATTATTACCAAGAGAAAATAGATATGCAGACAGAAGTCCAACCGGAAAGCAAGAACACTCGTACGCTCGAAGGCAACGCGGATTCAATATGGATTCTTATCGCCGGAATCTAAATCGCCAATAGAAATGTTATTATTAATAAATATTTGAATTAAGACCTTAATTTTAACTGCTGATAGTAGTAATTTTAAACGAAAACGATGTAATAAGGTAAATGAATTTAAGCCCTTCTTAGTAGGTACAGCAGCCAACTACTCAATAGATTTCTATTCAATGAATTAAATGTTAAGGGTGCCATAAGAGCGACAATTGTAGAAAACGCCATAATTAAAAAGATAAGATTTACTAATGAGCAGTTTAATTTTAGATATGAACATAATCGGTACTCTGACCAAGGAGTTAACGAAATCATGCCGAGAAAATGAGAAGCTTCACTCTCAGTTACTCCAAATGAACCGAGAGATTCAACAAATCCGAGCTTCCTGGATTGAACCAGCGAGGGCCAAGAGAATTTATTAGTGACTGACTGCCGCACAACGCGTGTGGTCAGACGAGAAATCGCTCGGACAATCCCAGAAAATTCAAATCCGCTGTTTGGAAGTGGCGTTATCGGCTTGTCAGGAGGGCAATGCCGTAACGTACCCACTTGGTTTTGCGACAACTCAATACAGGGAGACAACTGAGGCAATCAAACCAGCAACGAAACCTGCTGATCTAAGGCAAAACGCGCGAAGCGTCGAGCATTACAAATTAAGGAATATTCTAAGAAATGACCATTTATGTAAAAGTAAAATATTTAATGAATTAAATGAGTGAAAATAAAATATTTTTGGCTGAATAAATTTAATTAAAAATGTTAAAAATAAATTAACAATTTAAATTAAGAAATTAATAAAAATTTAATTTAGATAACACAAATAATTTCAAGGTCGAATTTTGTTTAATCGCAATAAAATTAACACGCAAGGTTAAGGCCAAATTGTAGGTATATATACTGATGTGTTTTGACAAATTTTTAACTTAAAATTGGTGCAAACTTAATTTCAGTCTTGTTTGGTAGTCTTATTTTTCAACAGTAGTTCTAGTCTGATTCGAGTTAGTGTGCATAACTATCTAAGAGCCGTGCATTCAGCAAATTAACACTGACAAGTGTTTTGACTGAACACGTTAACTCTCAGATAGTGTATGGGTATTGATTTATATGATTGCTACTATGCGAATTTACGAAGTGTTATGAATTAATGACAAGATGATTTTATGCCAATTTATTTATATGATTGCTACTATGCGAATTTACGAAGTGTTATGAATAAATGACATGAATTGTGATCAAGATGATTTTATGCCAATTTGCCAGATGAATTTATCGACGATGTATGCCAAATAAATATTTTAAAGCCAACAATTTTGTGCATTGAAACTTTTACTCAATTGATATGGTAAAATTTATTTATTATTTCTTTTCCGGCCCACAGCCAAAACTCTCAGATAATTATTATTAATATGCTTATTACTTATAAAAATTTTATTAATATTATTATTATTAATACTTTTAAAAACTTTTATTAATATTATTATTATTAATACTTATAAAAATTTAATTATTATTATTATTATTATTATTATTATTATTATTATTATTATTATTATTATCAAAAGTTCACGTTTTATTATTATTAATATTATTATTAATATTATTATTATTATTAATGTATAATAAAAACAAAACCACTACATAAAACTTTTATTATTAGGAAATAATTTTATTATTATTATAATTAATATGATTATTAATATTATTAATTAGCATGATTACTTATTAATATTGTTTAATTATTTTTATTTTTATTATTATAATTGTTATTATTAATATTATTATTTTTATTATTAATATGATTAATAATATGATTAATTAGTATGATTACTTATTTTATTATTATTATTTTTTCTTATTATTTTTCTTATAATTATTCAAGGTCATTGGATGACTCATCATATTTTTTCAAGGTCATTCAAAAAATTTCAAGGTCATAGTATTTTTAAACATTTTTTAATATAAATTTACTAATATTAATATTATTACGTTTACTTATAAAAACATTTATTATTAATATTATTATTATTAATATACTTATTACTTATAAAAATTTTATTAATATTATTATTAATACTTTTAAAAACTTTTATTAATATTATTATTACTTATCTTTATTTTTAATATGATTTTTATTATTATTATTATTATCATTATTATTATTATTATTATTATTATTATTATTATTATTATTATTATTATTATTATTATCAAAAGTTCACGTTATATTATTATTAATATTATTATTAATATTATTATTATTATTAATGTATAATAAAAACAAAACCACTACATAAAACTTTTATTATTAGGACATAATTTTATTATTATTATAATTAATATGATTATTAATATTATTAATTAGCATGATTACTTATTAATATTGTTTAATTATTTTTATTTTTATTATTATAATTGTTATTATTAATATTATTATTTTTATTATTAATATGATTAATAATATGATTAATTAGTATGATTACTTATTTTTATTATTATTATTTTTTCTTATTATTTTTCTTATTATTATTGTCAAGGTCATTGGATAACTCATCATATTTTTTCAAGGTCATTCAAAAATATTCAAGGTCATAGTATTTTTAAACATTTTTTAATATAAATTAACTAATTATTTTTATAAGTTTTGTTTTAAATAGTTATTGTTTTTAATAACTATTCTTATGCGCATAAGTATCCATCAAAAAATATATATCCCTATTTAAATATAATTAACCGATGAAATATACTCAATTGCTAATAATTTTTAATTTAATATAATAGTAATTAATCCACTCTTAAAGTACAATTGATTTTCAGTAAATATTTTCATCTTTTAAGTATATTTGTTGATCATTAAATAATTCAGACTCCATTTATTTCAAGTATTTCACAATATTTAATTGATATTTCATCTCATCATTGAGAAATTTTACCGACTAATTTATTATAAGCAATTCTCCATTCAAAGTATATTACCCTTGTAAGTTATTAATATATCAATTGATATTTCATCTATTTAGTAGATATCTTTAGCTATCCCGCTGTTTTAAGTAATTTCAACGATTTTAGTCACCAATATTACTTCTTCACTGAAAATTATCTTTATAGAATATAATCTCTACTAATTAAAACTCCATTTGTTGACTTGTTATTTTCAATGAAAATTTAACTAAATAAATTACATCTTTCAATAGATTAGGTTGTACTCGACAAAAATAAAATAATTTTAGGCTATGTAAATCAATTAGAGCTTTTAGGGAAATTTTATGATAATTTAAGTAATATTTAGTTTTACGAGGTATTTATTTTAGTAAATTTTAATCATCTTTGTGAATTTTATGGTTTTCTTTTGAATTTTAATGGATTTAGGGTTTGATTATGTTTTTAATGAAATTATTGAAGAAATTAGGGTAAATCTATAATTTTAGAAACAATTAATATCTTCTTAATTTATTAGATTTGACTTGATTTTAGGATTATTTTAAATAAAAGTTAAATTTAGGATCAAAATGTTTTTGAAACATCTATTTAAGATAATTATTTACCAATTAGAATCCAATTTCACTGATAGATTTTGAATAGTAAATGATATTTTAATTATAATTTTATGTTCTATTTTAATTATAATTTTATGTTCTATATAAATAGTTGATTAAATCAGTTAATTTTTAAAAATATTTTAGAAATTTTAATTGATTTTACAGTGTAAAAAAGGGGTCAATAATTATTTTCATTTTCAATTCTAATATTGATTTCATGGATATAAATCACAAAAGTAGTATAATTTAGAGATTTTTAAGGGGATGCTCAGTGTGGTTATCAGTATACTTATGCAAATCATTGAATTATCTCTAATGGTTGACTGGTAATTTTTATTGAATTTATACTTGATTTACTGATTAATTTTAATGAGCAATATGATATATATTTTGTGATTTTACAATAATTTAATTTATGTGGAAAACATAGATTTTATTCGATTTAAGTCATTTTTGATGAATTTTTTAATTGCTTGAAATTGTTGCCAGAACAAAATTGTGGTGATTTTCGATGGAAAATGATGGGTATCGATAACAATTTTGGATTACTTTAAAGAAAATGTATTTTTATTGGTAAAATTCAGATTTTTATGATAATTTTAAGGGAATTTGATTGGTTCAATACATATAGTAAATATGATTCGAATGATGGCTTTTTAAGGAGTAGAGTCGGTTAAACATAGATTTCTAAAGAAAGTTTACCTTGTAGATTTTTAAAAAATATGTATATTATTGGTGCAGAGTGGGGGGGAAATGTTATTTCAATGGAAATGATTGGTTAAAAGTAAATTTTATGATATTTAAAGGAAATAATCGATTAAGAACAAGTTTGTGGTCATTTTTAAGGGGTTGAGTTGGTTGAATATCTGTGTTCAAAGGGTAAATATTTTCTAAATGGAGAATATAGATGAGGAATTTATAATATTTTTAGGGGATTTGTTCAGATAGATATCATTATGTGTGTAAATCTTTTGAGAGAGTGGAAATATTGTCATTTAAAGAGAAATGATTTGTTAAGAAGAGAATTTATGATCTTTTAAGGGGAAATGATTGGTCATGAGATGATTTCTATTGTAAGGCGATTTCAAGAAATTTATTCGGTTGAAAATCGATATAAATCGGTGATTTTTATGAAAATAATGAATATAGCCAGGATTATTGTCATTTAAAGAGAAATGATTGGTTAAGAGGAGAATTTATGATAATCTTAAGGTAATTTGATTGGTCAAGAGAGGAATTTTATTTTAAGGGGATTTCAAGAAATTTATTCGGTTGAATATCGATGTCGGTGATTTTTATGAAAAATATTGAATATAGTTTGGAATATTGTCGTTTAAAGAGAAATGATTGGTTGAGAGTAAATTTTATTTTAAAGGGAAACAATTGGCTAAGAAGAAAATTTATGATCTTTTAAAGGGAAATAATCGATTAAGAACAGATTTGTTGATATATTTAAGGGGTTGAGTTGGTTAAGTATCGTTATTTAATAGGTGATTTTTATAAAAAATAATGAAAATGGCAAAGTAGGGGAAAATGTTATTTGATGGGAAAAGATTGGTCAAGAGTGAAATTTAATTTAGTGAAAATAGTCGATTAAGAACAGGTTTGTTGTCATTTTTAAGGGGGTGAGTTGATTAAATATTGTTATTTAAAGGGTAAATATTATCTAAATTGGGATTTTTATGAAAAATAATGAATATGGTTGGAACAATTGGTGAGATTGGGAAAAGATTGGTGAAGAGATGAATTTTATTTTAAGGGGATTTCAAGAAATTTATTCGGTTGAATATCGATATAAGTCGGTGATTTTTATGAAAATAATGAATATAACTGAGATTATTGTCATTTAAAGAGAAATGGTTGGTTGAGAGTAAATTTTATAATATTTTAGGGGGAAACGATAGGTCAAGAAGGGGAATTTATGATATTTTTAGGGTGATTTATTCGGTTGGATATCAATGTCAAAAGATGGATACTTAGTGAAATCGATACATTTTCATTGACTTAAGGGTTATCAAAATATAACAATAAGACTTTGGTTAATTTTAATGATATTATTGGAATCTGAATAAAATATACGATACGTGTTCAGTTCTAAGAAATTGTTCGATTTATGTATTCAAGTATTTATTTGATTTTATTATTATATTTGTAATTTAATTAAAAACTAAAATTGATTAGTATTTAAAAAATTTATGTTACCCATTACTTATGTTGTTATTGACAATTTTCTGAATAATTTAAATATTTACGATTATTTCCAGGAATGAAGAGAAATTGTATGATTTCAAGAAATTTATTCGGTTGAATATCGATATAAGTCGGTGATTTTTATGAAAATAATGAATATAACTGAGATTATTGTCATTTAAAGAGAAATGGTTGGTTGAGAGTAAATTTTATAATATTTTAGGGGGAAACGATAGGTCAAGAAGGGGAATTTATGATATTTTTAGGGTGATTTATTCGGTTGGATATCAATGTCAAAAGATGGATACTTAGTGAAATCGATACATTTTCATTGACTTAAGGGTTATCAAAATATAACAATAAGACTTTGGTTAATTTTAATGATATTATTGGAATCTGAATAAAATATACGATACGTGTTCAGTTCTAAGAAATTGTTCGATTTATGTATTTAAGTATTTATTTGATTTTATTATTATATTTGTAATTTAATTAAAAACTAAAATTGATTAGTATTTAAAAAATTTATGTTACCCATTACTTATGTTGTTATTGACAATTTTCTGAATAATTTAAATATTTACGATTATTTCCAGGAATGAAGAGAAATTGTATGATTAAAAACTATGAGCTGTTGATAAAATACATTAATTTTCATTCAATAAGTACCTAGAACAATTATCTAACAATCATAAAATTTTAAAGAATCTAACAAATTTTTTTTTTCAATTATTTTACAACTTAGTTAATTTAATTAACTGATAAGTACTATTTTCTTTACAATTTGCTACTGTGTTGAAACTTTTTTTAAAATTCTTATTCAAAGTACTAACAAATTTTGTTAAAGATCTATCAAGACTTGTCAAAAATTATAAAACTTTGGTAATTTTAATAAGTATTACTCAATAACTACTATTTTCTTACCAATTTGCTGAAAGTCTTATTTTAAAATTTCTTCAAAGTAATAACATTATTTACAAATTAATCAGTTTTATTTCAAATTTAACAACTTTTTCACAACTTTAATCAAATTCTAATCCCATGATAATCATAAATTACGTGTATTTTCTTAAAAAT